>VMDO01007290.1:0-52948 GCA_007922755.1 Pedetes capensis
GAAATCAAAAGATGCATTGCTCTAGGAAAAGCTGTGGCAAAAGATCTCTTTAGAGTATTGAAAAGCAAAGATGTCACATTGAAGACGAAGGTGCATCTGACTCATGCCATGGTATTTTCAGTGGCATCATATGGTTGTGAAAGCTGGACATTGAACAAGAGAGACAGAAAAAGAATTGATGCTTTTGAATTGTGGTGCTTGAGACGTCTATTGAATATACCATGGACTGCCAAAAGAACCAACAAGTCTGTCCTAGAAGAAGTACAACCAGAGTGCTGCTTGGAAGCAAAAATGGCCAGACTGAGTCTTACATATTTTGGACATGTAGCCAGGAGAGAACAATCCCTGGAGAAGGACATCATGTTTGGAAGAGTGGCAGGTCAATGCAAAAGAGGAAAACCCTCCACCAGATGGATTGACACAGTGTCTGCAACAATGGGCTTAAACATAAATAAGATTGTTTGCCTGGCACAGAATCGGCAAATGTTTCAATCTGCTGTACATAGGGTCGCTATGAGTTGGACTCGACTCGACGGCACCTAACAACAATCCAAACTACAGAGTCTTGCCTGCTGTTTTTTATGAGATCCAGAGGCTTTCTCCTGAGAACTCAAAAAGTCCTGAGGACAAGAAGTCCTCACTATCTTTCCCTTAAAGTTATGTCATGCCCACTCCTGGAATGCCCTAGGAGGAAAGGGGATCAGTCTTATATAGTCCCTAAAAGCCATCCTCTCTGGCCACATGACCCTGGGACAGAGGCTGCTTCTGACCCTCCCTGGATGATTGCAGCTGCTATGGTCTGAATGTGTGTGTTTTCCCAAAACCCGTATGTTGAAACCCAATCACCTAAGTAATGGTATTAGGCAGTGGGGCTGACGGGAAGTAATCAGGCCATTGGGAATGGAATAAGGGTCCTTATGAAAAACCCCCAGAGAGCTGCCTCTCCCCTTGCCCCATGTGAGGACATACCAAGGAGGGGCCCTCTTTGATCCAGAAAGTCAGCCCTCCCCAGACACTGAATCTGCTAGCACCTTGATCCTGGTCTTCTCAATCTCCAGAGCTATAAGAAATAAATTTCTGTCGTTTATGAGCTACCCAGCTATGGCACTCTGTTATAGCAGCTGAAACAGACTAAGACACCAGCCTCCCCAGCACTAAGACCTCCTTCTCATGGAGCCCATGCCGTGCTGAGACCCGTACAGAGGGGAGAATGAGAGCCCTCTTCCTGTCCTAGGCCTTGAGTGACAAAGCAACAGCATTTGAACCTGTGTCTCACCAAACTCCCCAAAGCCAAGCCCCTCTTCATTGTCCTGCAGCCTTTCCTCTACGAGATACTGATCATACATGGTCGTCTCCCCTCTGCCTTCCTCTTCACTGGCCTACCACCTTCCCATACCCACCAACTGACCTACTGAGTCATAAGAAACCCCAAGACACTTGGATTATCTCAATCCTGGATGAGAGCAAACTGGGATAGGGCCAAATAGTCACATAATGTGTACAAGTCACATGCCTCCCATGTCCCTTGTCACTCTTGGTCTACACAATATTTCTCACAGGGGACGATATCATTCCTTCTATTACAGATGAAATACTAAGACTTGAAAAGTTAAGTAGCTTGTCCAGGGTTGCTAGTAAGTGAAGGAACCAGGACTGAATTCAGGACTTTAGTCCTACTGCAGGGCTAGTTCTACCCTGCCCCGCTACAGACAAGCCTAGTAAGGAAAGCTTCACGGCAACCTTGAGAACTAAAGCAGCCCTTGGACTTGAACAGACCAGCAGAGGCTCAGAGACAGCATGACAGTCTCATCAGGGAAGAAAGTTGTAACTTAACCCTTCCCTCCTCCAAGAACAACTGGTATACCAGTCTCTCCAAAACAAGCAGGTATTCAGAAAGACAGAGACAAATACACGCAGCCAAAGAAAATCTGCTGTGCACATGAAAGGAATATGAGGACAGAAGTTTTGTCTTCTTCATAAGGTATCAGCCTCAGGGGTTGTCTACCTTTTCCAAAATGTAAATTAGACAAGCCAGAAAGGGCCTGAAATCTAACTGCACAAAAAAGAAAAGAGAAAAAAAAACACTTAAAAAAACAGAAATTAAAAACAATAAAGATTGAGAATAGGAGTTTTATAAGTTTGAAAAATACTGGTAATAATATGTTGGTGCTCCATTCAGGCAAAAAGTTTATTTTCCATGACCACTAAAATAGAATATGGCAAAGATAACAAATATAGAAAGAATAAAATGCTTTATCTGGAGTCTGCAAGCTTCCTCCAAATTAAACTCAGTGTGATGAGGTATAAAGGGGCCTTTATATAAACTCCAAGTTTCTCCAAGAAAATTGCTTCCTAAGCAACTGGGGCTGCGACTGGGCTGGCACTGTGTGCTCTTGTAATCACAGAGAGAAGACCAGGGTCCTCAAAGTGTCTGGTGGGAGAAAGGAAGGAAGATGGCTTCTCAGCCACAGGGAGCTGTGGGAGCAAGACTTGAGGGCAGCTCCGTCTTTCATCACATTTCCCCTCCGGAAAGGCTGAGTGTGCACAAATACCATATTCAGCCATTGAGGCTGTGAGACCGAATTTGAATCTCAAGGTAGAATGTACAATTCAAGAGGAGCAAGCATTTCCTCAGCAAGGGCTCTACCACATCTGGGGGTTTATCACTGGGGATATGCTCATGTCCAGAAAAGCCCACATTGTGATCTTTCCGCTTGGCAGAGCTGGCTCAGAGGGTGGATTTTGGAAGGGGCATCTCACGGAAGTTTTGCTCACTTCTTTGTACCCAGTGCTCAGAAGTGTTCATGACAGACCCCAGATGCTCAGTAAATAAATACAAAAAAAGTGTATGAGTAAGGATCTCAGCAAACTCACTTCATGCCCCATAATGACACTCCCGTCTACCCCATTTCTCAATAACACAAGTACCAGGAAGAGCCAAAGCAGAATCCTGTATGCATAATAGCTGAGAGGAAATTCAGTTTGGTTTGATTCTTAAGATGCCTGAAATCCTTTGAGGCTACCAACTGAACCTAAGAACATCAAATGTTCAACCACTGCTGAGTCAAACTGCCTGATCAGTATCTCCACTGCCCTGGGGGTAGTATGTGACTTTTTTTAATACAGCAAAGCTAATAGGAACTGCTTCATCAAAGCATTCCATAGTAGTATTGATTGTTGATACTCCTAGAACAATCCAACAATTGAACTGTTGTTCTAAACAATAACAACAAATTTAAAGACCTGATGTTCTAAACAAACAAAAATCCTGTTTCTGTTGGTCTTCATTCCCACAGTTGTTAGTGCTTAGGAGTTTGATGCCCACATCAATGCTCACTTCACCCTTCCAACATCTAACACATTCTTACTGGATTTGTGTTCAAAATGAAAATTTGTACCTGACTACTTCTGAAACTTACCTCCTCACTGTTCCCACACAGAAAACCTGCTTTGGTCATCAAGGATTTGGGCATGTTTCCCAAACATCCAGGTACTTTTCTGCCTAAGCCACTCCCTTTGCCAAGAATGTCCCCTCACTTCTTCACTCCTCCAAATCATACCTATGTGGCAAAAATGGAAAAAGGTTAGGATTTGATGTTGTGGACTAGCTGGATAGTCTTGGGAACGTGACTTAACAGTTCTGAGCATCAGTTTTTGTGGCCACTAAACTTGAATACTAAAAGTAATAATGATGAAAGTAATAATACATCAAAGGATTATTGTGAGAATTAAGAGAAGCCTTATAAGTGACAATTACAATCGTGTGGAGCAGAATGCACAAGTTGTTCACTTCATTCTCTGGCTTTGAGCCTCTGGGGCCTTATTTAAACTCCTTTTTTTTTTTTTTTTTTTTTTTTTTTTTTTTTTTTTTTTTTTTTTTTTTTTTTTTTTTTTTTTTCTTTTTTTTCTTTTTTTTTCTTTTTTTTTCTTTATGACGCTGGTGCTGGGGATAGAACCCAGAGCTCTGTGCATACTAAGCAAGCACCCTGCATTCTACCACTGAACTACATCTCCAGCCCCACTTCCATATCCATGAAAGGAAGGTACTACTAATATCCTCCTGGAGGGAATTTGTGATGAGGTGAGATGGAGCAGGTGTGATTACTTTGAGAATGGTGACACGATGGTGGCTGTAATCATCTTGTCTTCCCAGCCTGAGGCAATTAGGAGGCCTATACTCAGTGTCCAGTGATGGCTCTCTCACCTGGACCTGCGACATAGACGGCCTGGACCACACACAGGAATTCAGCATGCACTGTCTGGGGATATTTTGGTTGCTGTCATGTTGGAGTTTGTTCTGGCTTTTTTATCTGTTCTTATCTTTCTCATCTGTCTACCCCAATTGATTACAAGTCCTGGAGGATAGAAAGTGTATCCCCTACAGTAACTTCAGATCCCATAGAGCCAAGCACACAAGAGAAAGTCAAGAATCATCCCAGTGGCTGCTGTTGCTGGGGGAGGGAGTGGCAGGGAAGGTGGACACTCTAGGGGGCACCTGCTCTGGTGAAGAGTCCTGCTATTTCAGAGGCCTCAGGGCCCATTTGAGGCCATTTCTCTTTCTCAACCATGACCTGGGAACTGCTTGCTGGATGTGCTGAGAACTGGAATCAGCAGGGCTCTCATCAGCAAAAATAAGGGAAGGAGTATCTATGGCTACTGCCCCTTCAGTCTATTCCAAACATTCACTGTCCACTGGAGGAGGATGGTACAGGAGATACAGGGCTCACATAGCAGAGGTGCTCCTTGTTCCTGGGCACACATCTATTCCCTGTGAGCTTCCCTGGCCTTAAAACTGCATGAGACCTTTAATGGCCCCACTGTGGTTCTCATGAACTAAAGCATTTATGCACTCATGATGACACTAGGACAGTTTCCAAAGGACTATCACATCAACCATGGCAGAGTTGGACTATCTTCCTATTTTCACATCTGCCCAGTAGAAATTTTTGTTCACTCTCCACTCAATAGGCTGGCCAGAATTTTCCTATTTGGGAGTGGTAGTTTCTCTCTCCAAAACCCATGGTTTAAATCAAGCCATTGTCCTTGACCTCCCATTGCCTCCTGACTAGCTCTTCTGTAGGGAAATATTGGGAGGAAATTGGCAAAAACTCCCAAACTGGGAAAATGGTGCTTGAATATCTGGTTTGTAAGTTAGAAATCTAGGGAAAATGAAAGTAACTTGGTTGCACGTTTGTACAAAACCCTTCCTGATTGGACAATTGGACTGAAAGCTGATTGGCTCAGGCCATTCCATGAGCGAGCTACATAAAGAGCTGCGCTGCAGCAGCTCGACCTTTTTTGGCACGGCCTTTTTGGCATTCCTTTCTGCGCCTTCTCGCCGGTTCCTGCCCAGACCACCAATGAGGAAGCACCTCTCCCGCTGCTCTCCCCCGGACCTTTGGTGAGGAAATAATGCTCTCCTGTCGCAATCCTCAACAAGGAAAAGAGCCTGCTCTCCGTCTGATCACCGAGGAAGCAACAGCTGTCTCCTCCTGACCACCGAGACGACCAACACAGGTGTTTGCTCCTGGAAGGCAAAAGTGCCTGAGGCTTTTCCTTTCTCCCATCTCCTCTGGGGTTCTGAGGGCCGCAGGAGTCTGCGCCCCTCACCCGAGGGTCCCGAGAGAATTGTGTTTAGTACCTGTGTGCGTGGCGGCGCAGCCCGTCCGAACCCCCAGGCCGGACAGGGAGGCGCGTGCCCCACACACAGTTGGTGGCCGAACATGGGGCCCAACATCTTCCTTGACACAGATGAGAACCACTGAGGGTCAAGGTGCTGAATTTGAATATCCATGTCTGTTTCTCCCTATCACTCATCCTCACTAACTCCTGTGGAGCCAAGAGAAATATAGAGTTGGCAATGCTGAGAGAAGAGATTGGCTTCCTGGGCAAGAAGTACCAAAATGTAGACATGGTAAGTTCATTAAGCCATGCTCAGCATTCTCTCTTTTCTCAAACAAATAAAGATTAGAGAAGGCTGTCAACCAGGGATCTGGTATGAACAAACCTTATCTACTAATGAGCCAAAACTAAGAAGTACATAAGGAAAGTTCCAGAAGGCAAGATACCTGTGTCCAACTCTCATAAATTAATGCACAGAGGCAACCACAGGCACATCTCAGCTGCCTCTTCCTCATCATCTAACCTGACTGGTTAAAAGCAAACAGCAACATCTTTCTTGCCTGAATTAAAGGGGCTCATTCCTTTATACCAATTGTGAGCAGGAAGAGAAGGAAATTAAGGCAACAATCTCTTTCACAATAGCCCACCAAAAACTTAAATACTTAGGAATCAATCTAACCAAAGGCCCTAAAGATCTCTACAAGGAAAACTTCAAAATATCAAAGAAAGAAATCACAGAGGATACTAGAAGGTGGAAGGACCTCTCTTGCTCATGGATTGGGAGAATCAATATTATAAAAATGGCTATACCACCAAAAGTGATTTATAGATTTAATGCAATTCCCATTAAAATCCCAATGACAGATTTTGCAGAAATAGGAAAAATAATCCAAAAATTCATATGGAAACACAAAAGACCATATATAGCCAAAACAATCTTAAGGTGCAAAACAGTGCAGGCAGAATCACAATTCCTGACTTTAAATTATACTACAGTGCTATAGTAGCAAAACCAGCTTGGTACTGGCACAAAAATAGGCTTGAAGATAAATGGAACAGAATTGAAGACCCAGAGATACACACACACAACTTCAGCCATCTGATCTTTGACGAAGGGGTTAAGAATGTGAAATGGAGAAAAGATACCCTCTTCAATAAATGGTGCTGGGAATATTGGATATCTATCTGCAGAAAAATGAAAACAGCCCTGTACCTCTCAATTTGCAGGAGAGTCAACTCAAAATGGATAAAAGACCTAAACATAAAACCAGAAACCTTAAAACTATGAGAAGAAAAGATAGGAAACACACTCGAACACATAGGCATAGGAAAGTAATTCCTTAACAAGACTCCAGTTGCTTAGGAAATTGCACCAAGAATTAACAAATGGGATTACATGAAATTTAAAAGTTTCTGTACAGCAAAGCAAATAATCAACAGAGTTAAGGAAGAACCCAGTGAATGGGAGAAGATCTTCGCATCCTACACATCTGATGTTGTTGTTGTTGTTAGGTGGTATTGAGTCAGTATCCGACTCATAGCGACCCTCATAGGGTTTTCAATGGCTGCTTCGGGATTGCCTCAGGGGTGGATTGCCAGGCCCTTCTCCCATTTTTGTGGTGCTGGGAATCAAACTTGGGACCTCAGAGACTGCAGCACAGTGCTCTACCAACTGAACTAAACCCCAGCCCACACATCTGATAGAGGATTGATTTCTAGAATTTACAAAGAACCCAAGAAAGCAAATCCCAAGACAACAAATAACCCGGTACACAAGTAGACAAAGGAAATGAACAGACACTTCTCAAATGAAGTTCATAAGGCTAAGAAGCACATGAAAAAGTTTCCAATGTCCCTAACCATTGTTTTTGGTGGTGTTGTGTGCCATCTAGTCATTTCCAACTAATAGTGACCCTCATAAGGTTTTCCATTGTTGATTGTTTTGGGATTGCCTCCTTCTCCTGTTTTTGCAGCACTGGGAATCAAACCCAGGACCTCAGAGACTGCAGAGCAGTGTTCTACCAAATGAGCTAAATCCCAGCCCCCCTAACCATTAGGAAAATGCAAATGAAACCAACTCTGAGATTCTACCTAACTCCAATATGAATGGCCAAGATCAACAAAACAGATCATAACAAATACTGGTGAGGATGTGAATAAAAAGGAACCCTCTTACATTGTTGGTGGGACTGTAAATTTGTTCAACCACTTTAGAAATCAATATGAAGATACTTCAGAAAACTAAAATTAAAACTTCCATACAGTCCAGCTATACCACTACTGGGAATACACCCAACAGAAGATGAGTCATCATACAACAGAGACACCTGCATCTCCACATTCAGTTCAGTACTGTTCACAATAGCAAGGATGTGGAACCAACCAGGATGTCCGTCAACAGAAGAATGGATTTTTAAAATTATGGTATATATACACAGTGAAATATTACTCAGGAATTAAAAAAAAGGAAATAATGTCATTTGCAGCAAAACGGATGGAACTGGAGAATATCATCTTAAGTGAATGAACACAAACTCAAAAAGAGAAATGCCATATGTTCTCACTCATATGTGGGAGCTGAACCTTACTTAAAGGAAGAGAAAGTCCTATACATAAGTTGATATATAAAAATGCACAGTTAAACTTAGCAAAGATGGGATAATATAAAGAGTAGAAAGGAGGAAGGGAATTAGCAAAGGGAAGCAAAGATTGCAGAAGGTAGGATGGGGAGGAGAAACAATGTAGAGATACAAAGAAGGAGAGGATAATCTGAATGTAAACAAAGCAATTTCATGAGTAGATGGGAAAAATAGGGGAACATAACCAAAATATGTGTACGAGTTTTACTACATATTAGTCAAAAGGTTCCATAAACTTCATAAGTTAATAAAATTGTAATCAAAAGTGATATAATAGTTGCATAATGGAAAAAGCCAATGCTGTATTACTCTGTACCCCACCAGCATTTACCAATAAAGGGGAAAAAATAAAATAAATAAAATAAAAGTAAAAAATCAGTAAAAATTTTAAAAATAAAAATATTTTTTTAAAAATTAAAAAATATATATTTAAAAGAAAAATTTTGAAAATAAAAAAAGCAGGCTGGCCAGGCATGGTGGGGCACACCTATAATCCCAGAGACTCTGGAGGAAGAGGCTTGAGGATTGCAAGTTTGAGACTAGAAGCAGTCTTTAATTTAGGGAGACCCTGTTTCAAAGAGTAAAAATAGTGGGCTGGGGGTCCAACTCAGTAGTACAGCATTTGCAAAGCATGCAAGCAAGGGGCCCTGGGTTCAACCCCCAGTACCTAAAAAAAAGGAGGGGGGTGCTGGCCCAGGTGTCTCCGCAGATGTCCTCCAGCTCTGGGATCTGGAGTTCCATGGTGGGTGATGTGGGGGTGAAGCCCCGTCACAGAAGCTCTAAGCAGTGGTCTCCCACTAGAGGTTGGTGAGGGGGGACAGGCACAGGCCACTATGATATCTGGTGGGTAGAGGCCAGCAATGTGGATAAGCATCCCACTGTGTGCAGGACAGTACTCCCTCATAAAAAAGCATCTGCTCCAAAGTGTCTACAGAACTAGGGTTGAGAATGCCTCATCCACATTAACCGAAGAAAGACTGACAGGAGGGAAGAAATGAGAACAGCAAGCCCACACCCCTCCCACCCTAAATGAGCTGAACTCATTACTAAAGGAATACAAACCTGGAGGTAAACAGTAGGACAGAATCTCATGGTTCCAACCAGAGAAGAGTACCATTTCGGTATGTAAAAGTTGACGCGTGTCTACTAACGGCCCAGTGAAGCCAGACAGAAGGGCAACACTGGCTGCTAAATCACAATGCCCCCTCCCTAGGAAGTGGCGCAACCTCACTGCAGGTAAGTGAAGGAAAAGCCATCAGAACACGCTACTCTTGGGGTGCGGAGGGCTGTGTGGGAGGTGAGGGCAGGGGAGGGGCAGCCAGGAGGCCCCATTAGGTGTCTCTTGCCTCGCTGAGGGACAGCAGTCCCTGCTAGCTTAGGCAGAGTCCCAAGAGCAGACACAGCCACAGGAAACCAAAAGCTTTCCAGCGAACCAAGGGGAGGTCTCTGGATGAGGGTCCTTCTTAGCCCAGTGGGCTCAGTCACTAGTCTCCCTTCACTGTGACCATCTTTGACACTCCAGCCAGTTGCTCCAGGACAGAGGTAAGACGCGTGCTCTTAGGTGAACTCAGGTTTGGGAAGCTGGCACCTGCCGTAGCAACTCAACAGCACAGAGAGTTCTCACTACGGTTCCTCTGCGAGTCAGGCTCCTCCCTCACATTTCCCCGGCCCACAAGATCTCCAACAGCAGCATCTACAAGCACCGGTCCCTGGCTGAACAGTGAGTGGATGAATCTAACTGCAAGTGGTCCTGAGAGGGACCAAACAAGCATCCCTGTGCTTTTTAGGGTTGTGGAACCAATCATCCATCTAAAACCCTATGAATAACAGAGAAGCACTGACAATAGTGCCAGGCTTGGCACAGCATCGGGAGTGTTTTGTTCTGTTGTGCATAGGGTCACTATGAGTCTGACCCAACTCAACGGCACCTAACAACAACAAACAACAACACACTGAGATAGTTCTCTTCCTAGGCAAGGATAAATAAGTGAAAAACAAAAATGTATAAACTTGGGACCATAAAAGTATTCTGCAGCATAAAAAAAAAAGAGTAGATATGTCTTTCAAAGAAAGCATTTTTTTTTTTTTTTTTTTGGTACTTGGGGTTGAACCCAGGGCCTTGCGCTTGCATGCTCTGCAAGTGCTGGACCACTGAGCTGCACCCTCAGCCCAGTTTTTCACTTTTTGAGACAGGGTCTTGCTAAGTTACACAGACTGCCACTGGTCTTGAACTTGTGATCCTCCTGCCTCCGCCTCCCAAGCCACTGGGATTACAGGCGTGCACCACCATGCAAAGAAATCATTTTAAAAAGCGTATTTGGAGAAAAGATTTGCTATTTTAAAAAACTTAGTATTTGTTCTTTCTTAATATCTTAATACAAAGCCTTGAATTTAAGGTGTAACAAATGAAAGAATTAAACATAAAAATAATTTTTTAGTCTGCAGAGTTAACAAAAGGATGTAATAAAAATACTGTATCAGAATTTATACCAATATTGAAAAGAATAGAACTGAGAATGCAGGAAACTACATCATATAGATCATAAGCAAGATAAATCACCTAGGATCATATGACAAGGAGGATATTAAAAGGGAAAAATTATTTGTATGGATAATGAAAGTAACCCAATACAAAATTGGGTAGTGGTCTTTCCTAAGAGATTAGAATAAATGAATTAGAAGTAATACTATAGAAATAATATAAAGAAGAAAATTTCCAGGATTACCTTGACCAATAGAGTATAGTGGTAAGTGACATCTAAAGTTAGGTCATAAAAATGTCAAATGCTCTAGGCACGGTAGCACATGCTCATAATTCCAGCACTCAGGAGGCTGAGGCAAGAGGATCAAAAGTTAGAGGCCAGCCTGGACTACATTGGGAGACTGCTATTCTTGTTCTTGTTAGTGTTGCTGTTAGGTGCGGTCAAGTCATTATCCGACTCATAGCAACCCTATGTACAACAGGTGAAACACTATTGTCAGTACATCTCTTCTATTCATAGGGTTTTCAATGGCTGATTGTTTTGGGAAGTGGGTTTCAGGGTCCTTCTCCCAAGCCTACAGCACTTGATGTTCCCAGGCCATCTCCCATCCAGGTACTAATCAGGTCCAACCCTTCCTAGCTTCTGAGATCTGACGAGATTGGACACACCACAGTGGTACAACTGCAGGCCTGTTGTTGTTAGGTGGCATCAAATCAGGTCCAACTCATAGTAACCCTATGTACAATAGGACAAAACACTCCCAACACTGTACCATGCCCAGCACTATGTCACTACTTCTCTGCTATTAATAGGGTTTTCAATGGATGATTATTTTTCAGGATTGCCCCAGGAATGGATTGCCACATTCTTTTCCCATTTTTGCAGTGCTGGGGCTTGAACCCAAGCCCTCAGAGAGTGCAGAGCAGAACTTTACCAACTGAGCTAAACCCCAGCCCCATTGTAAGATTATGTCTCACACACTCACAAACAAAACAAAAAAAAAAAAAAAAAAAAAAGCCACATGCTACTTCCCTGTTCTTTTGGGATGCTCTCTTGGAACCCAGCCACTATGCTATGAGAAAGTCAGACAGCCACACAGAGAGGCCACATGTAGATGTTCTGGCTGATAACTCTAACTAAAGTCCCAGCCTCAGCCTGCATCACATGGCAGACAAGTGAATGAGTGAGGCTTCAGAGGATTCCAATCCCCAGCCATGGAGTTATCTCTAGCCCTCATGCGTCCCCAAGTGACACTTTGTGGTGCAACAGGAACTATCTCTTGCAAGCCCTGACCAGATTGCAAGTTCATAAGCAAAAGATGACTATTGTTACTGCAAGCCACTACATTTGCAGGTTTAATTACACAACAATAGATAGCTTGGACACTAACCAACAAGGTGCCAACTGAAAAGAGGTAGGACAGCCATGGCTCTGCAGTGACTTGCTGATGCTGCCTCAAGCTGAGATAGGAGCAACGTGGCAGGATAGGGGGAGCAAAAGATTCAGAGTTACCTCCTCCCCAATAGCATCATGCCTCTCTGGGCCCTGAGAACATTAAGTCCCCCAGAGAATGTTTCCAAAACACCACTGTGGTTATCTAAGAGATGCCTTGGCAATCACTAGGGATGGAAATATCTTTTGGATAAGTTTTCTACACACACACACACACACACACACACACACACACACACACACACACACTGAAGTTATTTATGTAACCAGCAAGGACATCTTTTAATGTTTATAGCACAACTTGGAGAGTTCTTTCCAGAAGGAAAAGATCCAAGACCCACTCACATGAGATAAACAAGGAAGGTTTTCCTAAAATATTTTAGTGTTGATTTGTTGTTGTTGTTGTTTTGTTTTGTTTTAGTCTGTGTTTTTGCTTTTGTTTTTTTGAGACACAGTCTTACTGTGTAGCCCTGACTGGTCTCTCACATGAATCCTCCTGTCTCAATCTCCTGAGTGCTGGAATTACAGGTGTGCATCACCACTCACAGCATCCTGAGATATTTTAAAACCAGCTTGGGGCTGTGGGAAACTGCAATTCCCAAAGGTGCTGGGGGAGGAGAAAGTCAGTGCCTACTACCTGGGGACCTGATTCCTTGGCCACTGATGCCCAGCTCTGTGTGGTACCCAAAGCCCTGCTTCAGGTACTGTCTGTGGACAGGTAGGCCTGGGGCCACCTCTCCCAGCAGAACCAGGAGAAACCTCCTGAGATCTGGCAAGAAATATTGCTAGGCAGCTCCATTGCTGGTCTCACGGGGGCTGAATTATCCCCTGGCTTACTCCCTCTGGGAAACTGAGAGTATCTGCTTAAGACACACAATATTGGCCATGTGGCAAGACTGAGAAGACAGGGGAGGCCTGTCAGGGGAGGATAAAAGGAACTTCCTTTTATAAACAAAAACAAAAGGCTTATTGTCAAAAACAGTACGGAGATGCCTTTAAAAACTAAAAATAGAACTACCATATGATCCAGTAATACCACTACTGGGTATATATCCAAAGGAAATGAAATCATTATATCAGAGAGATACTTGCACTCCCGTGTTTATTACAGCACCAGTCACAATAGCCAAGCTACAGGAATCAATGAAGATGACCATTACTGGATGAACAGAGAAAGAAAATGTGGTATATGTGCACAATGGAACACTATTCAGTCATAAAAGGAAAGAAATCTTGTCACTTTTGTCAAAATGGATATAACCAGAGGTTGTGTTAAGTTTAGTTAGGTGCAGAAAGACATATACTACATGTTCTCACTCACTTGTGGAAACTAAAATATCCATCCCACTGAAGAAGAGAGTGGAATAGTGATCTACAGAGACTGAGAAGGGGAAAGGAGAAAATACAGAAAAAGGTTAGATAAGGGCACCAAGCCTGCAGCCATACCACTGTGGCATCCAATCTTGTCAGATCTCAAAAGCTAAGCGGGGTCCAGCCTGGTTAGTACTCGGATGGGAGACCGCATAGGAATGCCAGGTACTGTAGGCTTGGGAGAAGGACCCAGAAATCCACACCCAAAAAACAGTTAGCCATTTAAAACCCTATGAATAGCAGAGAAGCACTAGCAATAGTGTTTCACTTGTACATAGGCTCATTATGAATCGGACACTTACTTGACGGCACCAAACAACAAGAGCAAGGGCACCAAAAGACAGCTAGACAGGAAAAAATGACTCTAGTGTTCCTTAGCCTAGTAGGGTAACTATAGTCTATAACAATCTATGACATATTTTAAAATAACTGTAAGACTTGAAGGTTCCTAACACATAGAAATGGTTGTTTGAGATAGAAATGCTAAATACCTTGATTTGTTCATTATACTTTGTATACTTGTATTGAACTATATGATAATTCAGTATGACTGTACCCCATAAACATGTACAAATAGAATGTGTCAAATACATAGTAGGGGCTTAATATGCAGTGATCATGTACAAATACTCTCCAACTACAACTTATGGTTCAACTTATGGTTTTTGATCTTTGCAATTCTGTGATCTTTTCTGAGACAAGATTGGTCCTAAAATTTGAACTCTTAAAAATCATGCTATACTGCCCACAAGACCTGGGGGAGAAAGGTTTGGGAAAACAGATTGGGAAAACAGATTGCTCTTTTTAGAAGAAAAGAGTAATGAAAATACAGTTAGAAATCAGCAGTACTACAAAATAGAAGTGTGATGTGGAACAAATACTTAACACTCTTTACTTCATTTTTCAATCTATAAAATAGGAAGAATGATATTAACTCATAAGATAAAGGTGAAGATTAAGTAAGAGCATAGAAGTAGATGAGAAAATTTTATTAATTAGGAATTATACTCTACTGCTTAAAGAGGCTGAAAATAAGCTATATGCCACAAAATTGACATTCATGTAGCTCACATATTTTTTAAAAATACAAAATGTAGGTAACTCAAGGTAACTATAGCTCTGCAGTGTCACTAGAGATCCAAATACCTATTTTTTTCAATAATCCTTGGTACATGGCTCTACCATCAAGGTTGTCTTATAATCCAAAGTGGCTGCTACACATCTAGCCATCATGTCTACTTTCCAAAGAAAATAGAAGGAAGGAGATAAGGAATAGAAAAAGTCTGTATTAGCTGACTGCCCTCCCTTTGAAAACTTTCCCAGAGTTTTCAGCCAATAACTTCTTACACTTTATTGGTTATAACTAAGTTACATGACAATTTCCAGCAGCAAAAGTTGTTGGGAAATATGGCCTCATTCCTGAGCACACTGCCATCTAAATGATATTAAGGTTCTGGTACTACATAACTAGATGATAGGTATTTTGGTTAGGTGGCCAGCAGCTGTCCATAGAAGAGAACTAAATTTTATTGTACATTAATTCTTGCCAGATACTTCACATAGATTTCTCATTTGATCTTAATAATAATCCAGAAAGAGTTAAAGATTATCATTACATTTATAGATAAGGAAATGAGATCCAAGTGAATAAGCAACACAGCCTCTCCTATGGTGACAGATTTAAATCAGATCTAATTTTAAAACTTGAACTCTGTCAACAACACTGTTGGGCCTCCAGCTTCCTCTAAGAAAAATTATTTTGTAAAATTTCAAGCACCTTTGACATCTGTAAAATCTCTGTTGTATATTACTCCTTAAAATTATTCCTGTGACTTCCTTGGAGAGAGTGAAAGGCTAACTTCAGTTGTTTTGTAAAAACTGCTGAAATAAAACTGCCTAGTATTTCCATTGGTAGATGAGAAGTGGTCACTGAGCATCTATACACAAATGTCCCAGTTGCTGATGGGTCTGTGTTTTGAAAGCATTTCCTAGCCTCTCTCTCTAGTAATCAGGATAAACAGGCACAAAAGGTCATTTCTGCAGACAACAGACTATCTCTCCCAGTAACATCGATCCCTCAACTTCAGCCCAATTTTCTACACCCTTAGATTGTTTACATGACAGGAAAAAAGATGGTCTTCACATTTTCTCTCCTCTTGATTCATTCTGAAAGGACTACAACAGTGAGCAAAAGCTATGTCTAAATTCTACAGCTCTACTCATATCCTGGGTCCATTCCAGAAATGGAGTGTTGGAAGAGTGAGGAGGTGCAAAGCAAGGAAGGAAACAGAAATGTCTGATCAGCTGTAAACAGGTTCCTCCACACTTGGTACTCAGTCTCAAAAGACGTCCCCCTGTGATTCACTTCCCTCCCCTAAGTAGAAGATGGGTCTGGTTTGCACAAACAGGGACAAATTTCTGTCATTGTACTTTCTTTCTACAATGTGATGCTAGGGACATACAGACACCTCGCCTGTAGGGCCCTCTGCATTGCAGAGCCAGAGGCTGTTTGCAGGCACCCAGCTCATTGTGACCTCTCCAGCCTTGTCAAGTGTCCTAGAACACTTGTGCCCTTACCAGAAACATTTCCTTAGGAAGACCACCTTTTTTGTTCCACTTCATAGTTACACATATTATATGTTACTATTTTTCTTTCCAGTACTGAGAGTTGATACCAGGTTCTTGTGCATGCAAGGCATGTGCTTCACCACTGAGCTGCACCCTCAGCTGTTTTTTGTTGTTGTTGTTGTTGTTGTTGTTGTTGTTGTTGTTGTTGTTGTTTTGAGACAGAGTCTTCCTAAGTTAAGCAGGCTGCCTCTGGCCTCAAACTCGAGATCCTCAGACTCCCAAAGAGCTGGGATAGTATGTGTGTGCTGTTGCACCCAGCATACTTGCTAACATTCTTTTCTGAGAACTTATTTTAATGGAAGGAGAGCATGGAGACACTGGGGTGGGCAAAGACAGCCTGGTGGCTTGAGGATGAACATTCTTACCTTTCAAGTGTTTAGAAGTTCTTCATACACTTCACATAACTACTCTAAAGGAAAAGGAGTTTTAATGGCTTAAGAAAGAGGCAAAAAAGGAGCAGCATTTCCAAAGCACAGAATGCATGGGCGTGTTGGGGGATGAAGGATGCCAAAGAGATGTGAGAGAACAGACATCTGGTAGCTGAGAAAAAGAAACTTCTGGGAGGCAAAGAAAGAGAACTGAAAGGAAGCCTATGTGCTCTACATCTCCCTGAGGCACGAGGCACCGCATCCCTAGAACTGGCACTGAATCGCAGCTTCTACAGAGGTCGAATTTGTACCAGGGGTTACATGGCCGCTAGCAGTGAGCCTGCAGAGAAAAATTAAACACAATGATACAGAGGAGAGAGTTATTTCAGGTCCATTCCGAGAGAAAATAGACTGGTTGAATTCCTCCCACTGGTGTTAGAGGCTTGGCAATGGGGTCTGGGTGACTCTGTTCCTCAGCCCTGAAAGGGGCCATGATGTCAAACTGGAAAGAGCCTCAGAACAGTGTTACTGAGACCTATCATGCATTTCAGTGCTGCTCTCAGACCCAGGTAACAGGTATTCTGTCTTAGACACCCAACTGTGGCTGTGGCCAGTTTCAACGGGGCAGTGAGTTTGCATGGCCAAAGTGACCTTGCATTCCCCTTCTAGGCCATTCTTTTGGTATGAGGACCTTGAGTTTCTTTCTCAAGCTCCCAAGCCTGCTTGCAAGGCCTTTCTGGGTTGTTTTTCCAGATCTTTTCTCCTAAAAATGCACTCGCTGGCTGGTGTGTGCCACTTAAGCCCAAGCAGCAGGTTTTAAAGGACAAATGGAGATAACTTAGCTGTGGACACACAAGGCCCCTCCTGGTGCTGTTTAAATTTGAGGATTGGAAGGAAAACAGATGGGATCTATTCATTCCTACTAGCCCACTACAGTAAGAATACTATAAAATTTTTGAGACATCCACATTTAAAACTTGTTGTTGTTGGTTATTCTTAGGTGCCGTCAAAATGGGCTCATAGCAATCCTCCCAGTGTTTTCCATGACTGACTGTTTCAGGATTGCTTCAGGAGGGGATCGCCAAGTCCTTCTCCCATTTTTGCAGTGCTAGGGTTGAACCTGGGTCCTCAGAGAGTGCAGAGCAGCACTCTACCAACTGAGTTGACCCCAGCCCCCATTTAAAACTAGCATTTCAATTTATTATGATGAAATGTTTATCAAGATGAAAAGATAAAACACAATTTTACTTAACATCTTCTTGCTGATCTTATAACTTTCAGTATTTAGACACAGGGTATTCAGGCTTCTATTTGTACTCCTACTCTGGGCCCCACAGGTTTGAAGGGGAGGCCACCAGGTTTCACTAAAGTCTATTCACTCATGTTGGAGGAGAGTTCTAGACCCCAGAGCAAGACATAGGGCTTCTGTCTAAGTTCTGTCACCAGCAATTTGTATGCCCTGGAGGTGGCCATGTGAATTCTTTGGGCTTCTGAGTTTTTTTAAGGCTTTGGGCTGAGAGTTCCACTAAGATTCAGCACTCAGTGAACAGGGTAAAATAGGGCTTAATACACCAAGAGGGAGAGCAGGCAAGAGTTTTGACTACATTACCAATAGAATTAATGCAGAAGGAATTCCAATATCCTGATTTTGTATGGTACCTTCCTTTTGAGGGAACTATTTTCCACAGAACTCTGAGTAATAAGAAGAAAATCTCCACAGACCTACAGTTATGGAAATTCTTGTACTACAAGTCCCACATGATCACATTTTTCTATGATTAGTACAGAGTTTCTCAGATAGGTTTTGTTTACATTATAGAAATGGTTCCAAAATCAATAAGGAGTGTTAATACCTTATCTCTCCCCAGAAAGGAAAAACAATAAAGAATTTTGTAAGCCATTCCTGGGAGGCTGAAAAGCATATACATCCGTGTCTAATACAAAATGACCACAGTCCTGGAAGAGCATTTATCAGACCTTATTTTAGAAGCCAGTTCTGTAAACCAGAGAAATCATCCTAGAGAAATCACACTGTAGACATATAAGACTTTGAAATCCTTTTGCTTTCCTTGCTACCCACTTGCACTCCAAATAGGAAGGGCATTAGGGAGCTAAGACCCTATTAAGATTCATGTGAGTCTATAGTTTCCATGAGAGAACAAACCTGATTCTTTGTTGTTTGTTGTTGTTAGATGCCATTGAGTCAGGTCTGACTCATGGTGACTCTATGTACAGCAAAACGAATTACTTCCCAACACACTCATACACACAATCTTTTTTATGTTTAAGCCCATTGTTGCAGTCACTGTGTCAATCCATCTACTTGAGGGTCTTTCTTTTTTTCACTGCCCTGCAACTCTCCTAAACATGATGTCTTTCTCCAGGGATTGGTCCTTCCTGACTACATGTCCAAAATACGTCAGACACTGTCTAGCCATCCTTGCTTCCAAGGAGCACTCTGGTTGTACTTCTTCTAGGACAAATCTATTGGTTATTTTGGCAGTCCATGGTATATTCAACATCCATTTCCAGAAGCTTGAATTTTTCTCCTCTCTCCCTTATTCTCTGTCCAGCTTTCACAAGCATATGATGCAAATGAAAATACCATGGCATGAGTCAGGCACACCATTGTCTTCAAGTAGAGTTATAAGTCTTTCATCTTTAAATTGGAAAAAAGTACATAGAATAATATAAAGCAGGAAAGGAGCAACCCAAAGCATGGAAATTAATCATATCAAATGAAAATGTAGCAATAACTATGAAAATCAGGTGGCAACACATGTAGGATGGTGCAGTGGTCAGAAGATTACTTGCAGCTTTTTCAGTGGTTTCAACTATGATAATGTGGACAGAAGGATGGAATGTGAATGTGAGAAGAAGGATTTTAATATTATATTGGGGGGATGACTTCAAATAATACAAAACACTAACTTTGAGTGAATGGAAGGATGAGACCTACAGAAATGAAGACATTTGAGCATGATCAACAGGCATCCAAATTTAGACATAAGTTTAAGGTGGTGACTGGACATCAAAGTGTAGCTGACCAGTGGGCACCTGGAGATTCAAGGCTGAAGCTGTGGAAAGAAGGCAGAGCTTGAGCTGTGGTTTTGGGCATCATTCAGAATCGAAGTCAGAGAAAAAACTTCAGAGGCAATTGCATGCTAAAAGGAAAAAGTGAGGCAACCTTCCATGGTTTGAGCCCACTGTCATAGAATGGAAGAGCAAAATGGAAGAAGAGGAGACCAAAAAGGAATCAAGAAAGCCAGAAAGAACCAGAATAAGGCAGTTAGGGGGAAATAATTTCAAGAACAAAAGTGCAGCCAAGCTTATGTTAAGGAGAAAGAAACCTGGGAAGACATGGAGATTTTCTTACCAGCAGTGACCTTTAGAGAGAACAATTGAGGAAAGATCAGGGCTAATGGCAGGCTGACAAGTTCAGGACAAATGCAAAGATATTAGAAATAGCAAGCATACACTACTTTTTTTGCAAAATTTGGCACAAAAGGAATGACAGGCAAGGGATCAGCAGCAGGGGACACGTGAACATAATTTAAGGAGAAGGGAAAACTAATCAGGTATCCAGCATACCAGAGGTGGCAAGTCAGTGAGACCCATGCTGACTCCAGGAACACCGGAAGAAATGGGTTACCCCACAGCGCTATGCTGTGCAAGTGCCAAACAACCCCATGGTAGTCCAATCCCGCTTGCCCGCTATCAGAGCTGATTAGGCTTGAGTGCCTGGAATGTGCCTGGGTTTTCTCAGAGAAAAGAGTAATAGAAACACAAGCCATTGTGATAAGCAACACATGTGTATGAAACAAAAGTTGGCCAGAGTGATTCCAAAGGTAAAGGTTGATCTTTATGGGAAATGACTCAAATGTCCCCCTGGACCTATTGAAATAGAGGCTCCACAGACTTGAGTACAATAGGCTTAAAACATGAATTTGAGACACAGGAAACCTAATTATGAATATAGCTCTGCCACTCTTTTTAGAGGACCGAGGACAAGCTGCTCAACCTTAATGGTGAAAAGAAACAAAATCTCCCTAACCCATTACAAAGGGTGTTGAGAAAGGAAGATACTTTATGAATTACAGAGATCTCTACAAATGTGTTTTGCTTCTTTAGTTGTACAATTGAAACAAAATTGTATCCTAATGGTCTTAGAAACTTGAAATGTTTACGTTTTAAAGCTTCCCTACTATGACCATTTTGCATGAAAGTTGCATTGAAATCTACTGTCTGAAATGTTGCAGGGAGGCATTTACACAGAAGCAAGCTGGCAGGCTGCTGCTCCCTCTACGCCTAAGACGGGTTACACAAATAGTTTTAGATAAAATATTTTCAAATCCCTCTCTCAAAGTCTTGCTTTCAGGAAAAGTAGAGCAAATCTAGGTCCTTTCCACTGATCAGGGGACCTCAATTTTTTTCAAGTTTTGTTTCAAACTATTTAACAAAAGAATTTTTAAATTTCATATTCTGAATGGGGGTAGAGAATTGACTAGCAAAGGACTAATTCAATCAAGCTGTTGTATTTTATGAGTTCATTTGAATTTCCTGACTGAATTATTACTTCTTAATTCAGTTTTTCCATGTAAATTTTAGTGCTATAAAATAAATTTCCAGAGAGAAAAAATATGAATCCTTTATAAGGATATTTAGTGCCCAAAAATAGAAAAATCAATAACTTTTAAAATCAAAGAATTGGTAGCTTTTTCCTACAAAAAAAGGAGAAAGATAGTAAAATTAACAGGATTCAAGTATATTAAATATCTAGATGTAAAGACTAAGACAATTGCTTCCAAAAGTTATGATTGGAAAATAGTTAAGATTGAAAGTAAGGGGTTTTCTTCAAATATAAGAAAAGTCTATTTAAAATGGACTACCAGTGATATTTTGATTCTGTTAAGACCAAATTTATTGTCTCAGAGTCAAAAACATAGATTTTTTGATAAATGTATGTTAAATAAGGGTATCTTTTGAATAGACCTGAAGTACACCATAAAGAGCTAAAGTTGTATACACAGAACAATTCCTTGAGCAGAATGACAGTTACAGCAGAGTGGAGGGAATTTCCTGACAACGTATGGTGTTTAGGGACTTCATAGGGAATAAGCAAGGTTGAATACAAGGCTGCATTCTCAACTCTTTAATGTGGCTTGCTTGAAGCTCTGCTTAAACATATGTTTCTAAACAATATATCCCAAAACAATCAGCCATTGAAAACCCTGTGAAGGTCACTACCAGTAGGACTCCACTCGACAGACAGTGGTACCTAACAACAGCAATAACTTCCTTTCTCAGAGTCCATAAAATACACAAAAATGAAGGTGAAATGGATTAGGGAAAGTGTAGAAATAGGACCAGAAGGATATTCTTTTTCCTACAGAGAGTGCTTTGGTTTCTACACCTACCTCTTTAGCTGGGTTGGAATGCCTTAAACAAACAGAAAAATATGTGCTTTCAAAATTCAAAATGCAGGTACATTATCATGCTTAGTATAAGACCCATCCATTTAACTGGACAGAGAAATGACTGTAAATGGTCTTTATTTGAACTTTTCTATGGTATACCTCAGCTAGTTTTCAGATATATTTATATTTACTGAGTCTTTTCTACATATTAATTGTTTTCCTGTTATGCTCAAAATAATGCTGCGGACTTCAGAAAAGTAGGTAATTTATCCCAAGATATTAATTGGCAGAATATGGATTTATATCCAAATATGCCTAGTTCAAAGTTTATTCTAAGCACCTTTTTATTAGTGTAGCTCTTCTTTTCCTTTTCCTTTTTTTTTTTTTTTTTTTTTTTTTTTTTTTTTTTTTTTTTTTTTTTTTTTTTTTTTTTTTTTTTTTTTTTTTTTTTTTTTTTTTTTTTTTTTTTTTTTTTTTTTTTTTTTTTTTTTTTTTTTTTTTTTTTTTTTTTTTCTTCTTCTTCTTCTTCTTGCAGTACTGGGTAGCTGAACCCAGTTTTGTGCATACTTTGTAAGTGTTCTACCACTGGGCTGCATCCCCAGCCCTTTTTTTATTTTTTAATCTTGAGGTAGGGTCTTGATAAGTTATACAAACTGCCTCCTGCATTGAGCTTGAAATCTTTCTGCCTCAGCCTCCCCAGTCACTGGGATTACAGGTGTGTGCCACTGCACCCATCTTAGTGTGACTCTTTCTATATAATAAAAAAAAAGCACAAGGCAATGTGTGCTGACCTCCTCTTGCTCTTTCCATGTGAAAGGAGGAAAGTGCACCTCAAGTAATTCCCATGTCTATGTGGTAAATTAGCCCTTCTGTGAGCAAGATTGTAGTCACAATAACCAATATGGTGGTGCCTCAACCACCACATATACAAAGAAGTACAGACACCTCCTCCCTTCAGCAAAGTGTGGTCCTCAGCAAGGGTACAGACCAATCATTGCCTCCTAACCTGGTCACGTTTCTCCTCAAAGGATTTGTTTACTTATACCCCGTGGATAGCCAATGTTCCCACAGGGGTCATTACTAGAATGACCTCACAATTGTATTTGCTGAGTCTGCTTGTATTTACTGCCTAATCTTCCACCTTTGTCCTTATGCCCAGAGGCCTCAGCAATAGAAGGTTTTTACAAGTCTAATAAATAATTATATGCAATATTTATTGCAATCCATTCCTATTACATCAGGTCCCATTAAAATCAAGAGAAAAAATGCTAATTCTTTTCCCAGAGCATAGTGATGCTATAAAGTATTTCCATATTGGACAAAATGAGCAAATTTGGACTTTTTTAAGACCTTCCTCCCTCAACTCAGATAAAGCCTTTCTGATATAAAAATTCTCTGGATATTTCTTTGCCTCTTGTTAGTTCTGAGAGCCTCTCCTGCTAGAAGTTTGAGACCAGGCTAGTGATGCTGAAATGCCAAAGGGAAATCTTTTTTTTGGTAGAGTATGCCATCTTTCCAGCTGCAGTTGGAAATACATTTGAATTTTTGTCTTTGAGATTTTTCTGCCTGATTTCATAAGGTGAAGCTCCACATTTTCCCCCATCAGCTTCTGTCTCCAAAAGTTAACTTCTATTCCATTCAAACTGTACCTGTCCTGTTCTTCCTTTTACCCATGTTCACAATGAGAGAAATGGATTAAGAGTGCATGAAAAAAATTATTGTCTAATGATGTTTTATGTGGTATTTTCTGGCTTACACAGCATTTTCACAGATTACCTTATTTCAGTTTTGTGTTGTCCTTGCTAAAACTAAGATAACTATCATAGTGATTTCCCAGATAAGGAAGCTGAGGCTCATAGAATTCTAATTCTGTGCTCAAGACCACACACCACTATAAAGAGTTGAATTCAGTTGTTGATAGACTTAGCAATTGTCTCCTAATAGATAGCCCCCTTCCTTCAGTTAGTAGTAGAACTTGTAAATTTTAGCTAGCATGTGACCACTTAGGACAAAAGACATTTCCCAGCTCCCCATATGGTTAGATTTGATTATACCATTAACATTTATCTAATGATACTTCAGAGAAACAAGTGTATGTGGCTTCTAAGAAGGGCATGTAGGAGGTATAAGGCTCTCCTTCATCCATTTCTACTTATTACTAGCTGGAATGTGGACATGGTGGCATGAATAAGGGCAGCCATTTTGAACCACAAAGTGATCATGAAAGTGTTCCATGGCAGAGCAACATGGCAGAAGGAGCCTGAGTGTCTACAGACTTTGTGGCATAAAGTGGCCATAACACTTTAAATGTAGGGGGTATGTAGTGCCTACATTTTAGTGTTAATATGAGAAAGAAATACAAGACAGAGATGAAAGAGAAAATTCTCTTCTTGTTTAAACTATTGTTATTTTGACTTTACTAACAATTGAACCTAATCTTAATAAGTCTTTTTTTACAGTAGAGAGCATAGGTAAGGGTTATTAAGTATAATACACCTTTCAGGAATAATCATAGGGAAAACTGAGGCACCTGGAGAAGCTTAAGTCGATCTGCAAAGGAACTTGGAAAAATCTGGTTTTCCTCGATAAACTGGAATAAAGATCTTTCTGTTCCCCAGAGGAAGGTAAAGAAGCCAAAAAGAACAGGAGAGCTAAGCAGGCTTTTAGAAGGAAAAGTGCCTTGGATTGACAGAGAGGGTGGTGGGCCCAAGAGAAGGGGAAGATGTGCATGTGGTGGTTGGAGAGAGAAGAGAACAGCAGAGGAGCAGAGAGAAAGGAAGAGAGAGTAATGGAAGAAGAGAAATTTTGTGGGAGAAGAGAATTAATAAGGCTTAACTGATAAGTAACTTGACATGTTGGAGACAAATGACTAGAAATAGATGTGACTTGACTAAACCAAAGGGCAAATGGCCTAGAAGCACAGCAGACATCAGAAAACTGGGTGATTTCTATGGGAATTGATATAGCCATTTGACCAATTAATTTACATAGAAAGTCATTTTTCTCAGTCTTCCTGGGTGGAGAAGCAACTATATTAATATCCTTCCTCTATATGGAATGATACAGCCTCTTAAAACAACGTTCTCTAAGAAGCAACACCAGTAGGAGGAAATCGTGGAGGTGAGAGCCACATCTCTAACGTGGTGTCTCGGAGGCTGTGCTGTCTCCCTAACACCAAAAGACTCATCCTGATACCAAGTCATGCACTGAAGCTCACATCAGAGAACCACGGCACAGGCATATGGTCCATCCATTATCCACACAGACACAGCCTCATGAAGAGTTCCCATAACCTTCCATCCTTGCTCTGGGGGACCCATCTGCCAAGTCCCAGCAGGCACTGATGCCCCCCAGGTGAGAAAGACCACTTCACCAGCCCTGAACTGGAGAACACATCCCCCAAAGGAAAATTCTAACAGTTCAGGTCATTCTGAGACCAGGCGCTGCTCCAAGGAGCTGGGAGGAATTTGGAAAAGACTGGAGAACTCCAGAAGGGAAGCATAAGAGGTGAACAGACACTTCCCACACAACCAGATAAATCATGGTCCATAGCAGCCACATAACCAGTCATAGACTTCACCCACAAAACCCAAGCATCGGAAGGAACAGGCTCAGACAGAGCCACAGGGCCTCCAAAGGGCCTCACTACCCTGAGTCCCTCATTGCTCAGATGGGGAGCAGAGGGCTTAGGGAGAGAGGATTTGCCTAAAGGTATGAGGATTGTTGGAGGCAGTGCTGGGACAGAGGATCAGAGCTCAGTCCCTGCCCACCCTACCCAACTTACTGCCACACCCCCCACACACTCCTCAGCCTCAGAGTGGCAATGACTTGATGAGATACCTGAGCTCACTCTTTCTCCAGCCCACACAACTCAAGTGAAGAAAGGGCAGGTAATGAAGGTGTTCCTGCACCTGAAGCACAGGTCCCTGCTCCTGGCCAGTCCCACCCTCCAGCCATCTTCCAGAGTTCAGTCATCATCTTTCTCAAGAAGCCTATCTGATTCCTCGAGGTATGCAAAAGGTACCTTCATCTCTGTGTCCCCCAAACCCTTTGTGCCTGACATTATCATAAACTTTATTATATTATATTAGTTGATAGAGTGCTGCTCTGCACTCTCTGAGACCCTGGGTTCTATCCTTAGAACTGCAAAAATCGGAGTAGGACCTGGCCACCCACTCTAGAAACAATCAACCATCGAAAACCCTATGAATAGCAAAGAAGCACTGACAAGATATGGCACAGTGTCAGGAAGTGTTTCACTCTGTTGTACACAGGGTCATTATGAGTCATACCCAACTTGACAGCACCTAACAACAACAACAACAACAACAAGTTTGTTCATGTGTCATCGTCATTAAAATGTAAACTCTTAAGAGGGCAAAAACCTTGATTCATCTCTGAACCGAACAATCTGTACTGTCTATATATCTTATTTATATAACTAATTTAATCCTCATAACAACCCTTATTGTCCTAATTCTACAAATGAAGAGACTGAGGCAAAAAGAGGTTATAGAATTTAACTAAATTATACAGCTAACCTAGACCAGGGATAGAGATGAGGTTTAAATCCAGGCAGTAGGTCCCCCAAGAGCTGTCGACCACTCTACTACACTGTTTTTTCTACATGAGATTAAAAGTTTCATTTTCATTTTTAAGTTTCATTTTAAGGGGGGATTCTCTTTAGAAGGAAAAGAGAATTGCTTTGTCATATCACTGATAAGCCTAAAGTGTCATAGCAGAGGTTGTCTGTGCCTGCCCATAGCCCTAGAATCATTCACTGTGGCAAGCGACCTCCTATGCTAGTGTCTGTATCTCTGTCCTCAGGGTCTTTATTTCCTCAGAAATCTTCCTTCTGTGTATGCACAAGCCCAGAGAACCAGGGAAATAACACCCTCAGCGAGAAGCCCTTGACCAGCAACTCTAGGGTGTTGGCATTTAAATGCTCCAGGACGGGATCATTCTGAAGTGTGAGTTTGCGCCATTTCCCACAGCTCCCCAAGGACTAACTCCAGTTGCCCACTCTAACAGCTGGCTTGGTAGTGCACCTATATTAGCTGCCTTCTCCAACACCACCCCATCATTCCCTGCTTCCCTACTGGTGTTCTCTGTACTTTCCAAAAAAAACCCATTGGTATTTTTATGTCAACGTCTACTTCTGGGGCAGCCAGCTGTTGTGTTGCACAGCCCCAGAAGGCTCAATTGTATTGCAATTGGTGTGAAGGGTGTGCCCTGGAACTGTGCTGTGCAGAACCCATGTGGCTCTGTGAGGCGACCAAACAGAAGGAGCACTCTCTTGGGTGACTCTCCTTTTACTCTTTTTAATTTTTTTAATGTACAAAATAATAGGTTTCATTATGACATTTTCATACATTCCTATCATACTTTGTTCATATTACCACCATTACCCTCTCTTGTCCCCCTCCTGCCGGTCCCCTGCCTCCCCCAAAATAGCTCACCTTCTACTCTGTCTTTTATATATATGTGCATATATATTATTTTAATATAGAGTCCACATATGTGACTCTTCTTTCTTAATTAGCTACCCTCCAAGTAGATTACCAAGCATCTGTCATGTGCAGAGCAATATGAGTGTGATGCTGTTGCTTGATTTCCCTCCTGAACCTGTTAGGTCTCCCAACAAATGGTATATCACCAACCAAAATATGATTGTCATTCTAACCTCAGTGGAGAGTCACACGTCAAGAGCTAGAACAAAGGACAGTCATGTAGACAATGCAGAATGGTGAAGAAGTTGTGGAGCAGGGCAAGAGAGTGAAAATTATAGATCAACTGGAAGTGAGACAGCTCAACCTAAAATAGAAGAAATTCAACAAAAATCAAATGCATAAGAATCAACTTGTACCCAGAACTTAAATTTCTTCAAAAACTCTCTATCCTCAATGCTTTGGACAATAATTATCTGGATATGAAAATACTCAAAATACTGCCTAGAGAAATTCAAGACAGTATAAATTATATACATAAAACCATAACCCCTCATTAATTTAAATATCTTTGTTTTTTTAATTTTGCCACTATCAAAGAATTTATGTGAAGAGGAAATGATTTTCTTGATAGGTTTCACTCTGCGTCTCTATTACAAAAGAGAAATGGGCCCCACTTTGCAGGTACCCTCTGCAATAGCTAATGAAATAACTATGAAGTGTAGCCAAGCTCCACCCCATGGGGAGTTTGAGACTTGTTTCAGACCATGTGACTGTCAGCTCCAGCCCTTCATGTTTAGAGTACTCACATTTCCCTGCTCCCATCCCATCACTCACAAACATTCAAGAGACACTGATGTGTGGGCCAGGGTAGGGCAATGGTGAGATACATCAAGCTGACATACAGCTTCAAACGTACAAAAGTCTTCCCAGGTATCTGTAGATAAAGATTAACAGAAACATTTTTCTTTCTACTTGAGAATTTGACCTCCAGTTAACTTTCTCCTTCTGTCCCCTGGCTAACCTGATAAAAAATTGTGTCAACTCTTTTGTCTGGCCGCATTACTGATAGTAAAAATGATGCCTGATTGGTAACTTACATCTGGACTAGGTAGAATTACAGATGAACCATAAACATCTGGTGGGAATTGTTACAAGAGGCAGTGGTTCCTGTGGGGAATGAGGCTGTTTTCATACCTATTGAAAGTAAGATTAATCCCTTACATGTCAGGGGCCAAAGACAGTTGCTTCTAGATAGTTGTGTGGACAATAGTAAAGAACTTCTCCCACAGCAGACGGGTATCTAGTGCTGTACATTGGGGCTCAGTAGTTCCTGTCCTATGGCATTCTGAGTAGACTGGAGCCAGTGGTGGCCTGTGATCATCATATGAGTCTGAAGAGTTATTGAGCCTACGAAGAAGGTGTACTAGTAGGTACTGTGGTATCAATACATGAATTCTTCATCTTCTTTGAAAAATATTAGTTCTGATAAAAGCCAACATTTAGAGCCAGGCACTGTGGTGCATGCCTATAATCCCAGCAATTTGGAAGGCTGAGGCATGAGGATTGAGAGTTTAAGGCCAGAGGTAGCCTGTGCAACTTAGCAAGAACCTATCTAATAATTTTTCAATAATGCTAAAGGGGATTGGGGTGCAGCTCAGTGTTAGAGCACTTGCCTAGCATGCACAAGGCCCTGAGGTCAACCTTCAGTACTGAAAAAAAAGCCAACATTTATGAAATAACCACAGTTTGTCCTCTCCTTGTCCCTTTACAACAGCCCCTTTGCCAAAGACATTCCCACCAGTCATTACTAGCTTTGAAGAATTTTTATCTTCTACTGAGGACCTTCCTCTCCTCACAATCCCATGCCCTCAGCACATACCAGACACCATTTAGTCACACTGCCTTTTGTCTCTCTGCCCCATTTCAAATTCAACCAAAATTGGCTTTCCTTCTAACCAGTTTTCCTGTGGTTGTTTTTTCAGGCCTTGTTTCTAACTCTTCCTCTGCTCCTTCATCAAAATACAGCTCCTCATGACCATGTTCCTATCTACTTGGTTCTCTTCCCATTCATTTTCATTCTCATCTCAATATTTCCTTCTTTCACCATGAGAATGCTTTTCAGTACTGCCAAGAATATGCTGTTTGGGGAATCTTTTCTTAACAAAATCCAGTTCTTTACTGAAGCCTTTCTATCATGGCACAAATCCTCTAGGCCATAGATGCCTATACCCTCACCCTTCAAAAAGTGTAAAAACATTAAGAAAATAAACCTGTAACTATGACAAAGCTGTCAAACAGCCAGTTTTGTCATAGCTTGGTTCTTAACATTAGAAATCCTTCTGCTAGTATCTTTTATTTCCTGCTACTACCTTAAAATATATTTTCACAAGAATACCCTCAACCAAAGGCCTCCAGCCCCTGGCCATGGTCCACTACCTACGAGTGGTGGACAAGCAAGTGAAGCTTCATCTGTATTTATACAATAAGTGTAATGTGCTTGAATCATTCTGAACCCCTGCCCCAGTCCATGGAAAAATTGTCTTCTACAAAACCAGTCCCTAGTGCCAAAAAAATTAGGGACCAGTACCCTAGACTACAGACAAAGAAAATTTAGATCTTCTGCTTGAGAACATTGAAAGAAAGTTGAAAAAGTTAAAAAGCAGATGAAAAAGGAAGACTAACAAAGGAAAGTAGAGAATAACTGTTCGAAACAAAGGGAAGACTAGCTCCAAGTTCATTCTATTCAGACACTTAAGGTACTCAACTTAAGATACTCACTAATATTTACACATTTGTCTTTTTGACTTAAAATATGTCATACTAAGAATCCATTTACTTGGACATAGAAAAGATTTCATTAATCATAAAAGAACAATAAAATATTCATGTGTTCTATGAGGGCCAACATATTGTCATCATGAACTTAGCTACAGTCTAGACTGTGTAACCACTTATCATCAGAAACCAAAGAAACTCCTGGAAGGAATAAATCCTTCACATAACTCTAGTCCCACCAGAGCTCTCAACACCTTCAATCTCTCCACTCTGGTCATTAATTTTATTTCAGTTGCTCACATGCTCCAAAACATCTCCCATGTCCAGTTCTTTAATATGCTATTGTTTTTGCCTGGAATATTCTCCTGCTCCTTGCTAGGATCTTTTTTTTTCCAGATTTCATATCAGTACCACTTCCCTCAGGGAAGCCTTCCCAGATCCCTCACCCAATGCATCCCCCAGACAAGATGTACCACATTAGTAACTTATCATTTAATATGTATCACCCCTGCTCCAGTCTGTATTTCATGGACAGAGGGACCATCTTCACTGTATTTATCACTGTATCCCTGGAATATAGTACAATTCTTGACACACAGTGATGCTCATAAAGGTTTATTGTTGATGTTGTTGTTAAGTGTCATCAAATCAAGTCTGACTCATAGCAACCTTCATAGAGTCTTCAATGGCTGATTCAGGATTGTTTTAGGGAGTGGACTGCCACAGCCTTCTCCCACTTTTGCAGTGCTGGTGATCAAACCTGGGTCCTCAATGAGCAGAGCACACACTCTACAAACTGAGCCAAACCCTAACCCAAATATTTATTAAATACAATATATTCTCAATTGGATTGTCAACTGTGAATCCAATCTGCATACAGGTCTAATCCACATCTGATTTTGTAGCTCTTTAAAACTGTTGAAAGGATGTGGATTAGAATCAAGAATATATGGTAAATAGCTAAATCAATGAAATACTTAGATGTATAACTAAAACAGGGTCTGGGGTTTAGCTAAGTTGGTAAAGTGCTGTTCTCCTCTCTCTGAGGCCTTGGGTTTGATTCCCAACACTGCAAAAAATGAGAGGACATGGCAATCCACTCCTGAAGCAATCTCGAAACAACCACTGAAAACCCTATGAGGGTCACTATGAGTCAGACCTGACTCAATGGTACCTAACAACAACAACAAAAATAACTAAGACATAATCTTATTTAACACTAAATTAATACACGGCAGTCCTACATAGATTGATAGAATCAAGAGTCAGCTAGCCACACAAGCCCAAAAGCAACTAAATCATTACAGGTCCAAGAGTAAGGCAATTCTTCAATCTTTGACACTGAAAATCAAATGTCAATTCAGAAAGGCCTTAAATCATTCAAGAAATGAAATTGTTAAAAACAAACCAAAACCTTAGGGGGAGGGGAATGATCAGCCATAGCTTAATATAAGCAAAGCCCAAGAAGCTGTGTATGAGGCATTTTGGGTTGCTCTTGGTTCATTTCCAAAACACCATGTAGGAGGGTTGGCAAGTGCAAGTGGAGATGATGGGATGAAAATAGAAAATGTGTGCGTAGGTCTTGGAGCAAAAATAAAGACAAGCAAGTTAAGACTTTGGAAAGCAATTTTCAAAAGGACTGCAAGAGGATTATAGGTGTTCAAAAGTGACCTGAAATAGAAATAAAATAAAAGTTCAAAGTAACAGAGCAGCTGACTTTAGTGAGCAGTCACTGTGCCTCACAATGTGATAAGCATTTTGCAAGCATTGCCTCATTTAGTCCTTAAGCCTTCCTATAAGATAGGCATCATTATGCCTTTAAAAAAAAATTAAAACGGTAACTGAGATTTTTAAATAGTTAAGAATTTTTCTCAAATTACTATAGTTAATGTGAAAACCTGTATTCAACCCTATATTTTTGGAACTCAAATCCTTTTTTTGTTAGTACTTGGGTGGAGGGGTGTTGAACCCAGGGCCTGACTCATGCAAGGCAAGTGTGCTACCTACTCTACCACTGAGCTGCACCCCCAGCTCTTTTTTAAATTTATTTATTGAAACAGGGTCCCACTAATTGAAGCAGGCTGCCCCTATCTTCAAACTCACCATCCTCTTGCCTTAGCCTTTCAAGTGGCTGGGATTATAGATGTGTGCCATGGTGCTCAGCTTGAGTCCAAACTCTTAAACTCACTATGCTATAAATTACCCAAATCAAGAAACATTCTGCCCCATTTCTACTAAATCTGCATCAATATCTGCCCCTTCAGTGACATTTCCAAAATTACTACACTATCCTCCCAGGTGCTTTGGTGAAAATATCAGAAGACTATGTTTACATCCTCTCCATAGTAGCTACAGAGTTGAGTGTTCCATAAAGAAATGGAGAGAACTGCAAAAAAGAGGTAAGCCAGCTCCCTGGGCACAGCCTCCTGTCAAGGTCCACGATGATGATACAATTGTTAAGTCCCGTCTATATACTTTTAAAATTCTGCATGTGTGTCATTGTCATATGTGTGTGTGTGTGTTTGTGTAGACACATATCATCCTAAATGCTTAGAATACTGTCCAAAAGCATTTATACCAAACAAACAGTGTGATTCATGAGGAGAAGTAGAAGTAGAAGCAAGGATGAAGCCTTTATGGGCTTCATCCTTCTATAATGCTTATATGTTTTACATATCAATTGGGTCATGTTTTAATTTAGAACAAAAAATAAGTCACCTAGCCCATTTTTCTGCTTGACAAGAGAGCCCTCTCATGCAGGCAGAGCCAGTAATAACTCCCCACTCCTCATCTCCACTGCTGTGAAGTCTCCTTGTTCTTCCCCAGTAGTTCTATACTTCTAAGAGAGCAAGTCTGCAATTTCAATCAATTTCTTTTTGCCCCCTTTCTTCAATGTACTAAAACTTCTTCATAGACAGTAAAACCACATTTAATTTGACATCAATAAACATATGTCTAAACAGTTCCCAGAAACTTCAGAGTACTATAGTCTCTTTCATGACAGAAACTTAAATCAAGCCCTAGGGATGTTATGCTTTCAAATGTGTGTCCCATACCAATGATGACAATGGGTTTTCTCTAGTCCACTAAGTTCCGTGACAGTTCAGCTGTGGGATGACACCTGAAATAATCTTTAATTCATCTGCCCCCCCCCCCATTTCCCAAATCACCAGGTTCTGGTTTTCCCATGTTTTTGTTTTTGTTTTGTTTTTGATAGACCATGTATGAATATGCTCTTTTTAAAACCACACTGGAGTATATCAAGTAGAATTGAAAAACTCACCCTTAACTTTTCCTGTAATTGTAATGACTAAAAACAGTTTGTGTATATTCTTCTAAATGTTTTCCACATTTATAACCAAGAATGTAATATTTCTCTGTGGCTTTCTTTTTTCATTTCTTAATTCTCAATATTTTTCAAATCTTCTCATGTCAGCACATTCAGTTCTGCCTAATTCCTTTCATCATTCTACTAAATGATTATATCTTCATTAGTTGAACCACCAAATGGGTGGACATTTCCACCTTTAAAATATTTACAATCCTAGCATGACAACAAACATCCTAGTGCATGTATTCTAGCACATTTTTGAGTGTTTCTATAGAATGGTTCTTAAAAATGGAATTCTTATTTACTGTCAATTTGGATAAATATTACCAAATTGTTATCTAAAACTGAGCCAATATCATTGCATATTCTAGCTTTGTAGTATTTTCTTATATCCAATAAGCCAAAATAGTCTTCTCATCCCTCATAAGTTATTCTTATTTCTTAACATTGCTTTAAGTGCAGTTCTCATTCAAGTCAATGTTACAATCAAGTTTTCAAGTTCTACTGAATTTTTTTGTAAGGCAAGGAAAGAGTGAAGAACTGAAGTGTTTGGTTCCTTAAGTTTCTAGCTACCCCTGTGGGCAAAGCAGCCCTGAAAAAGTGGTCTCTGAACCCAGCTGTTACCCAGGTCTAGAAGGCCAGCTAGGTCCACACTGCTCATTGTCACCCTCAGGGGAAGCTAACAAAACCACAGGACTCTGACTCTCTGGCTCCGTCTGCACCCAACCCATCAGTTTCCTGCTTCAGGGGCAGAAATGCCCAGGGTGCAAGAGAGCAGGACAAGCCACAGGCCTACGCTAGAGCTTGTCTCTCCAAGTGAGGGACACAAGAGGAAGGCTAGAGCAGCCAGGTTGCACATGAAGGGAGAGTAAGCAGCTTTGGGGCCAGGCAGAACGAGTTATGACGTCAGCCTGCCCTCAGTATCTGTGTGAGCCCAGAGAAGTCACATGACCAATCTGAGCCACAGGCTCCTCATAGGCCAGTCATATAGACTTGGATACAATCATGTCAGAGGTTTGCCACAAGGACTAGGGACAGCATGTGACATGTCCAGCACAGTACCTGACGCAGGTTAAGGATACAATAAGTTAATAAAAGTCAGAGGAACTTGTTTTCACTCATTTCCATCAACTCCCTTGAAGAACCTAGTATTTGGGAGATTTCTCCTCTGTACTCCTCACCTCTGTCCCTCCTCACAACTCTACCATGATAGCAAAGTGCCACCTGGTATCAGTCATCATTTGGTGTGAACAGCTTAGAGGCTGAAGTCTGTGTCTTGGTAATTACTGGGGACAGGGGACCCCGAGTTCTCATAACTTCTCCCTGCCACTGCCTCAGCACCTGAACCATAGATTGTTCCCCTCTGAGGCTGTTTTCCTTACCTCTCCCTCCATTCATCCAACAAATAGTTAGAGAGCACTTCTTCTGTGCCATGTGTCAGTGAGGCTTATGGGCACAGTGGAGGCCCCATGGCAGTCCCAGCCCTCAGGCAGCACACACATTCTCCTTGACTCTTTTGCATAAGCACATCAATGTAGTCACGGTCCAGGATTTATTTTCAGCATGTTTCCCTCTGCTCCCCATCCTTGGCCAGTCTTCCTCCATCTCTACTATACTCCTATCTCCTTCAAGGGTAGCCAGCATTCTGTGAAGCTGGAAAAGGTCCTCTGCTAGCAAGCTTCCAGAATAGAAAACTAACAATCTCATGTGTTAAGCCATGTCAGCATCAAGGACATGGCACTGAAAACCCTTAAACTCATGCACTTTGAGAAACCTTGCTGTTAAAAATCACATCAGGAACTGGAACAACAACAACAAAAAAACTACTTTAACCCAAGACAGATGGATGTCAAGTGGGCTAAAGCAGCGCTATCTTGGTCTAGGGGTCAATCAGGGTCCTCGTCAATACTTCTATTAATCAGAATCATCTGTGCTTTCCTACTAACATGTGCAAGTTCTGCTCAAGCATAGTGAGGGGAAACTGTACTCCCAAATACAGGGTTTTTATGCCTGAAAATTTTAACAAAGGTTGGTTTTCAGAACTGGGACCTGTTATCTCATTAATGATGTTTCATGCCAACATCTCCATGGCTGGGAAGCCCTCAAGCAAGTCCTTCAGGGTTGATTGACCAAGAATGGAAATAATGAGATGTGCCACTGAGAGATTTTTCAAAGAAGGAAAGTAGACTCAGAGAAAAGGATGGAAAAGTCTTTACATTTGCATGTGATGCCATTCTGTGGGGTGGAAGTCTTCTGAAATGAAACTCCAGGCAGATTCATAACTTTTTGATCATATACAGTCATGAAGATAGATTTTTTTTTCATTCTGTAGGCTCAATCCAGCTGGGATTTAGCTCAGTTGGTAGAGCACTGCTCCGCAGTCTCTGAGGTACCAAGTTCAATTCCCAGCACCACAAAATGGGAGAAGGACGTGGCAATCCACACCCAAGGCAATCCCAAAAAAATCTGCCATTGAAAACCCCGTGAGGGTCGCTATGAGTCGGACACGACTTGATGGCACCTAACAACAACAACAACAAGGCTCAATACAGCTAATTTTTAAACTCCAGTCTTGTCTTTGAGTGAAAGCCATGAGGGTTTAGAGTGGATGGAAGGGAGACATGGTATTTTCCCACCTCTATACTGACTCAAGTTCATAGCTTTGTGTTTTCCTTCCTACCTCTATAGGTTAGAAAACCCTGACACTGATGAGCTGAATTCAGGATCTCGGTCCTTTCCCAAGCATGAGTGCGTCTGGAGAACATATGTGTGGTTAAGGGCAGAGGGGATGGACAGGGCAAGCGCATTTCATTTGTATGTATCAACCCTGCTGTGTACATGAGCTCAAGAAAAAAATCATGCTTAACTCTTTGTAGATGCCAGAGAATTGACATTTATGAATAACAATAATGCTACTGACCATCATTTACAGGCATTCACCAAATGCCTGATAGCCTCCTCCTACCTTGACACAACACACTAATTTTGTTATCAAGTCTATTTGATTCATCAACGAACTGTATCAATGCATGTAGAATGTTCAATTGCTCATATTCTTGTCTGTGTGTGACATTCAAAACAGAAAGAAAACCACCACTCCAACCTCACATAAAATGTAAATAAGATTGAATTATTCAGTAGGACTGAGGGTACCAAAAATAACACGGCATTTGCAACCATGGAATCTACAAGAAGACTGCTCAGATTGTTCACTTACGAGCGAAGAAACAATGAGGAGCATCATTAGTACTAATCAAAATGAAACAAACAGACTCGAAGTGCTCACTTAGGAGAAATATTGTTTAGATAAAGGAAAAATAAAGAACAGCTAAGAAAATGTGACTTCTTATAAGTAGTCTAAAAGCCCTGCTGAAAGGACATTTAATAATAGAACCTGTTGTATTTGTGTGCCATTATTCCATTTTGAGCTAAAAGTATACCCTGAGTGAATCATTGACAACTATGGGAAATATGACTCTAGATTTACATAGAGATGAGCAAGGCGGAGTGTGAGTAGATATAGAAACATACGCATACACCAGGATATTGGGGAAGCAACCTGGGGGTGGGGGTGGGGCGCCTAGAAGGCAAGCAACACAGCACCAGATAGATTTCTTTTGAAGAACAATAGAGAAGGGGGAGCTGTAAAGTCAAAATTTCCTGCCATGGAGGCTATATTTGGCCTGGTTCTTAGTTCCCTCCACTAACAAGTTGGTTCAGTGGAGACCTGGCAAAAGATGTCAGGTTGCTCAATGCTTTGGTGCTTTAAGGCTTTTATTGTCATGGGAACAACCACCATCTATTTTTGGAAAGGTGTTTAATAATTAGATTGGAGAAGAATCAAATTCTGTACCAGGCTTGAATTCGGCTCACTCCTATCTCTGCTATGGGCATCCTAGGGGTTATTCCTGAAACTTCAGACTATCTTGGGCCAATATCCAGGAAAAGATGTTAGGTCTACATTCCAAAAATCTCCTTGGAATTGGTCTATGAAATCTGAGTACAAAAATCATGCTGCCTGTATTGGAGTATGAGTGTGTTTCAACAAGCAAATCAGAACTTGCATAAAGAATTTCTTGTAACATTGGATTACTTCGTTCTTTGCTTCTTCTGGTTTTGTTTCCTATAATGCACATGTTAACTTAAAAAAAAAGGCCACTTTAAAAACTAAAAAAGAAAAAGAAAAGAAAAGCATGCTATGTTCTATAAAGTCAGAGAGGGCATGTGTTTAATTGAAGAATACTTCCTTTTTTTATAACTTTTCTAGAACCCTAATTTTTGATGGTACTTTTAGAGCCAATGTAAAAGCCCCACTGGGAAATCCATTTCCTAACCTTGCAGATATACCTCGTGCACTAAATAATCTTATGTCCATGCCAAAGTACACTGTGGTTCCAAAGTGAGAAAGAATAAGCTATTATGGTTTAAACTAGGAGCAGAAGCAGCAAATCATCCTTATGTAAATAGACAAATTATGTCTATATCATACTGTGATCTATATCAACACTGTGATCTTTTTATGTTTAAGCCCAATCCTACAGCCTCTATCTTTCTTCTCATTATGAGTTATGCCACATCAGCAAAAGGAGATCCCAGGGGCTTTACTCCCTTCCCATCATTTAGGGTGACTCTACTTTGAGACGGCAACTCTTCCCTAGTTGTCTCTTGAATGTCATCTCGTGTTGGGTGGTGGTGGGGATCCTTTTCTGGCACTATATTTGACAATACTTCTCTGCTATTCATAGGGTTTTCAATGGCTAATTGTTTCAGGAGTGGGATGCCAGTTCTTTCTCCCTATGCCGTCTTAGTCTGAAGCTCAGCTGAAACCTGTCCACTATGTGTGGCTCTGCTGGTATCTGAGATGCTGGTATCATAGCTTTCAGCATCATAGCAACATGCAAGCCTTCACAGCATGAGAAGCTGATGGGCACAGGGGGATACACCCATTAGGAAGGCTATTTTCAAAAAATAGAAATTAACAAATGTTGGTGAGGAAATATTGGCATGCTGTGTATTGCTGGTGGGGCTATAAAATGATACAGCCATTATGGAAGACAGTATATTTCCTCAAAACATTAAGTGTAGAACCACCATATGATCCACTTCTAAGTATAAGCAATTCCACTCCTAGGCATTTATTCAAAAAAATTGATATCCAGGATTTGCACACCAAAGGTTAAATAAGGACAAGTACTGTATGATTCCACTAATATGAGGTACCTGGAGGAGTCAAATTCATGTTGTTGTTAGGTGCTGTTGAATCTGGTCCAATGTATAATGACTATGTACAACCGAAAAAAACACTACCCAACACTGTGCCGTGCCCAGCACTATGTCAGTGCCTCTCTGCTATTTATAGGGTTTTTGGTGGTTGATTGTTTCAGGAATGAGCTGCCAGATCCTTCTCTGTTTTTTGTGGTGCTGGGGATCGAGCACATGGCCTCTGAGCATGCAGAGCAAGCACTCTACCATCTGAGCTATACCACAACCCAGTAAAATTCATAGACACAGAAATGACAATGGTAGTTGTCAGAGATTTGGGAGAAGGAAAAAAGGAGAATTATTATTTAACTTGTCCAGATCTTCAGTTTGGGAACATGAAAAAGTTCTGCATGGAACTGAAACCCAAGGATATATAGAAAAATATTACCAAGTAAATGATAGAGAAGTCTTTGATGGGGAGGGCGGGATGGGGGGAAGCATACAAGAGGGTCAGGGGGAACCTATATGAATAATGTACATCAAAATGCATATATGGAAATGTCACAATTAAACGCATGTCAGAATGAATCACATTAAGGTATTAAATTAATTAATTGATAACAGCATGGTTTATGTCCAAATGCAACAGATTCTGGCTGTGACAGACTTTACATCATCTCTCTTAGGCAATATACTATATCATTGACTAGGAGCAATTTCATTCAGCACAGATCTGGTCACAGCCTTAATTAAAAATTTCCAAAAAAAAAAAAAGTTCTGCATGGATGGTGGTACTGGTTACACAACATTGTCTATGTATTTACTATCACTCAAGTATACATTTTAAAGTGATTAAAGTGGTAACTTTTCTTACATATATTTTACTGCATTTTTTAAAAATTGCTATAGAATTCAAACTGAGAGCATCCAGAATATCTTCAGATCTGCCAGTTTTTATTTGATTTCTCACTTCCATGGTTTGGTATACACAGAAGTCCTGCAGAACTAACCTACGCATTTGAAATGAAGTTAGTTTTCCTGTCACTCCCAACCAGATCCTGGTTTACACTAAGAAAAGAGAAAGGCAACTTTCAACCATGAAACTCAGTTCAAAGTAGCATTGCCAGATTTGTTGTTGTTGCTGTTAGGTGCCATCGAGTCAGTATCCGACTCATAGTGACCCTCATAGGATTTTCAATGGCTGACTGTTTTGGGATTGCCTTGGGAGTGGATTGCCAGGCCCTTCTCCCATTTTTGTGGTGCTGGGAATTGAACTCAGGACCTCAGAGACTGCAGTGCAGCACTCTACCAACTGAGCTAAATCCCAGCCCTCCATTGCCAGATTTAGCAAAGAAAAACACAGTACACTCAGTTCAATATGAATTTTAGATAAATATCAAATAATTTTTAGCATAAGTTTGTCCTACATGTTGCATAGTACAAATTCATCCTAATTTTATTTGCCTAAAGTTCAATTTTAACTGGGCATCTTGTATTTTATCTGACAATTCTAGTCCTAAATGAAATTGCTCCTAGTCAATGATATAGTATATTGCCTAAGAGAGATGATGTAAAGTCTGTCACAGCCAGAATCTGTTGCATTTGGACATAAACCATGCTGTTATCAAATCCCCTAGAGCAGAGACAGAAAGTGAAGCACAGATCTGGTCACAGCCTTTGTCTCCCATTAGGCAACAGTGAATAAATACATCTCCCAAACCTAGTCCTTCAGGTCTTGTCCTGGGGTTCAATAATATTCTGTTCTACCCATTAGCTTAGCTCTCAGTGGCGTCTGGCGCTAAAGGAGGCTGGTGGATTGTGTCAGTCCTTCCTAATTGCTCATTAGATTTAGAACTATCACAGTGAAAAGTTGTTTACCATATCTTCTGGAGCACTCTTATCTGAATATGCCTGTGATGATTTCCAGCAATAGGAAGGCCATTTGAAAATGATCACTGCCAAGTTTTTCTGTAAATACTCCTCCGGGAATATTAAACATGCAGTGCAATTCTCAAGTAAACATCATGGAAAGGAAGACATATCCTCCATTTTACACTTAAAGAAGCCTTCTCAGCCGATGTTGTTGTTGTTGTTGTTGTTGTTGTTGTTGTTGTTAGGTGTCGTTGAGTCGTGTCCAACTCATAGCGACCTTCATAGGGTTTTCACTGGCTGATTGTTTTGGGATTGCCTCGGGAGTGTATTGCCACATTCTTCTCCCATTCTCAGCCAATATTCCACTCCAAATTTATTACTTACATCTCTGCACCTGCCTTTCCATCTTTGTCATATGCTTCTTTTCTTAAATTCTGGTGCCATAGACAGACATATTTATGTTTCCCACTCGATCCCACTTATTTGTTCTCTTGGGCTTAATAAACCCTATTTTATATTCAATGCAAAAGGGAAATATTCAAAAGTGTAAGAATAAAACAAATGAAGGTCATAAAAATGGTCTGTCCTTTACTGTGTCACTTCTGGGTCAGCTACCAAGGAGGCCAAGGCACAAGGAACATATCTAACCCTTTCCACAGAGGCTGTGGAGTTCTTGGTTCCCAAGAAAAGAGATAAGCAGCTCAATTCAACAAGAATCTGTTTAGTTCCCATTATAGATAAAGCATAATGAGTGAAGCCTGAAGCCAAGGGGTCAAACTATTAAAACAGTGTCCCTACCCATGAGGTACTTATAAAATCAGAATAATCTGGGGAAGACCTTCCTTGGTTTTCCAGGCAAGCATCCAGCCATCTCCTTTAAGTCTTCCCCTTCTTTCCATTTTCCACCTACTCCTTTCAATCTCAGTTTTCCTTGGAGCACTAACCTTGGCCTTCCTTGCTTTTATCTTATATTTTGTCCTGTACCTTCCACCCTCACATATATGTGGTGTCTACCAAATTTTTTTACCCTTCCCTGCACTTAGATTTTTCAAATCCCCACCAAACATCTTTATGCAGATCTTTGCACTAAACTCAACATGCTCACACCTGTCTTTTTCCTGGAATCTTGCTCCCATAACCCTTCTGACCATGGCATCACTACATGCCAAACAAAGGAAAGTCTGAAACTGTCTCCAGTCTCCTATCAATGCACCTACAATATTCAGCCAGTTCCACTGTCCACACTGTCTCCCATATCTGCTTTCACCCATTCCCACAGCCTTGGTTTGACTCTCTCCCTCATCATTCCATCTGTGGGGCACAGTAGCCTTGTAACTGTTATTCTACCTCCAAACTCACCCTTGACAAACACATCTTTCAGGATGCTACCAGATTTATCATCCTATAATCACTAATTGTATTAGCTAGCTTTTCACTGCTAAGATAAAAATACCTGACATAAACAACTTAAGGGAGGAAAGATTTACTTCTGGCTCATGGTTTCAGAGAGTTCTGTCCATGGTTGCTTGGCCCAATGTGTTTGGACAAAACATCATGAGCAGCAGGCATGAAAGAGGAAATTCTTCACCTCTGGCAGACAGGAAGTAGAGAGAGAAACAGGAAGGGGACAGGGACAAGATATCCCCAAGCACCCACCCCTAATAACCTACTTCTTCCAGGTTGGCCCTATCTCCTAAAGTTTCTAGAACCTCCCAAAATAATGCCACCAACTGGAGAGCTGGGCTTTATACATTTGTGGGGCATATTTTGTATTCAAACCATAACGCTAGGCAAATCACATTACTCCCTTATGCAGAAATTCATAATGTCACCTCACTGCCTGGAGAAAAAAAAATCCTTGGACTGATATTCAAGGCTCTACCATCTAGCCCCAACTTCAATTTTTTATTTTTGTTTGATTTGGTTTGGTTTGAGTTTGACTTTTATTTTGGTGCTGGGGATTAAACTCATGGTAAGCATGTACTCTACTACTGAGCTACACCCTCAGCCCCTCCTCAACTCGTTTTTGGCTTTATCCTATTTCATTGGCACAAATACCCTATACTTAAGCCACATAAATTTACAGCTGTAACACTCTGGCAGATCTTGGAATCTAAGCATGGTCAGGCCTGGTTAATACTTGGATGGGAGACAACCTGGGAACACCAGGTGCTTTAGGCTTGGGAGAATGACCTGGAAGCCCACTCCCAAAGAAACAACCAGCCACTGAAAACACTATGAATAGCACAGAAGCACTGACAATAGTGCCAGGCATGGCACAGTGTTGGGGAGTGTTTCCTTCTGTTGTTCATAGGGTCACTATATGCCAGACCTGACTGAACAGCACTTAACAAGAAGCTACAGAAAACCTTGTATTTTCTCCAGATTTGCTCATGTAGCTCTTTGCTCAGGGTCTCCACCCTTTATGTTGCCCTTCTCTCTGGAACTAAAGCATCTGAATTCAAATGTGTTATATTGATTAAATAATGGTTGCCTCAATTCCTCCCCTTTAAAATGGAGACAAAAATTAAGTATACCTTATGAAAGTTTTATAAGGTTTAAGAGATAATAAATTTAAAAGAGTTTACAGTACTTAGCACGTGCAAATTTTAGCTTCTGTCATTGTTATTGTTGTTAATTTATCTATATTTATGAAGGCCCTGGTAAATGGCACCTCCCCATGGAAACTTCTTCAATTGCCTTAACGAAAAACTATTGTTGACTCTTTTCTCCAGTTCTTACTAAGTTCATCTCTCAAGTTAGCATATTTTCACACTGTTTTGCAATCTAACTAGTTCCTTATAGGTGAATCTTCCCAAGACCCCACCTGTATCCCCACCCCACCCCAAGCACATGAGCAGCAATCTCCTGTTTATGTGGGGCTTTTAAAGGATCCAGCTAAAAGTTCAATTTAGACCTGATGACCAAAGGGAACTCCTTTTTCAGACCTAAGCTCCCACTAACAACATTGCTCTCAATGGTACTTAAGGGTACAGAAAAGCTTTTCATTTTCTATTTTTACTGCTATTGCTGTAATAAATGGTTAGGTCTCCCTCATTTTCCTGCTCCTGGAATTTTGCTCTAAGTTCACTAAACTCGTACTTAATAATATTTTTAATTTTTTTAAATAATATGTATTTTTCTAACTTCCTGAAAATCATAGGTTTTCCTTACATTTTTCTTAAAATCAGTGAGGCCCATTTTAATAGTGAAAAAATTGAGAAGATTTGGAATAATATCAAAAAAACAAGGATGACCTACTATAAATTATAGGTCTGTTGAGAGCTCCCAAATTCATAAAGGATAGTTCATCTAGGAAATTTTATGGGTTTTCCAAAGAAATGCATGGTCTATAGGTAACATATTTTAGATACCAAAATTTGTACATTTTGTTCACTTTTCATTAGGGTACACTAGACTGCCAAACTAATAAAATTGAGCTGGACATTGCTCAAAAGAAATCCTCACACCCTAATTAGAAAGTAGACTACAGCTAATGGAAATTTTATCCAAGCAAGGACTCTGTAGTTTCACACCCAGACCCTGTACTTCATGAGCTCATCTTTGCTAAAGCAAGTTCTAAGAAAGGTAAGTTCAAACTGAGCCTCATAGTTTTGCCTTCCACAAGTATTTTCAAACTCGAAATAACCTTAATTTACAGGAAGTCGAAAATCATTCTGTTTACTCCACATGTTTAGGGGATGTGCATACAAATATTTACTGGACATGAAAATTCAATATACAAACACAAACCATCTGACTTTGGAAAATTGAATACATACAGCAATAATTAAGAACAGATGAAATTTTTATATTCTCAGAGTTCCACATTTTGAACCTGGGCATACCCTTTAGGGTAGGTGCTTGTTAGAGCTATGTGGTACTTTCAAGAAGCATGTTTTCATTTCTAAATTCTGTATCTATATCCCCAGTCAAACACAGAGGAAAACATTATTCTATGAAATGAAGTGTGGCTAAAAATAGAAAGTAAATAAGTAGCCAATCTTTGAGACTTCCCAAGTTAAACTTTGATCCTGTCCAAGCAGAAGTTATTGTGACATCTTCCTTTTTAGCTAAAACAAGTAAATATCTAAATACAGCAATGGAAGCACCAGAGCATTGGAAGTTATGAAACTCTCTGCACGTCCTAAGAAGACAAAATGGAATTTCAACTTTAGCTTTACACAGTGGTGTTTCTGAGATTCCATGTCTCTATACATTCCATGTCTACTAATGATTCATAGAACTACAGAAATCTGGAAGAGCTACCACTTCATTTTATAGATGAAAAAAATAGTAGCAACTTTTTTGAGGCAAAGTTTCTAATTATTTGAAATTTTGGAACAAGAACCCAGATCATCTTATCTTCCACCTCAGTGTTCTTTTTGTTCCAAATCTAGATGAGCCACCCTTTGCCAGAATCACAATATTATGAGCTTCAGGACCCTGAAGGAGAAGAAAATATGGAGACCCAGGTACCCAGAGCATGTTGCCCACACCCCTCCCCTGGGCAGGCCCTGAAATTACCAAGAAAGACAACTCCTACCCCTACTCTGAGCAAATGTCCTTCCCTGCCAATCATTTGTGAAGGTGTCTAGGGCAGTAATGGCCAGGGCCCACCACTAGGAAACCCAAGTAGATATAAACAGGCACTAGAGTTCTCTTTAGGGCCACAGTATCTAAGGAAACCCCAGCTGCAGAAGGAAGCAGAAGGAAGGATATTTGCTGTAGGCTAGAGCTACCAGCTTTTCTTTGGATAAGAATTTCTACCTCCCTTATGCAATTAAAGCCTCCTGTATTAGTCTTCTAAGGCTTCTGTAACAAAATACCACAGACTAGGTCACCTAAACAACAGAAATTTATTTTCTCACAATTCTAGAAGCTGGAAATTCACAATCAAAGTTTTGGCTGAGTTGGTTTCTTCTGAGCCCTCTTCCCTTGACTTGCAGATATCTCTCTTCTCCCTGTGACTCTGCACATCTCTGTGTCTTAATTTTCCCTATTTATAACTATACAGTTGGATTAGAGACCACCCTAATGACCTTATCTTAACTTAATTACCCCCAAATACAGTCACATTCTAAGATCTTAGAAGTTAGAACTGCAACATAGGAATTTGGGAAGAAAGCAGTTTAGCTAACATCTCCTGAACATATCTAAGAAACAAAAATTTCCAGTGACCCATCTTCTTTGCTACATTTCTTGCTTCTACTAACTGCACCAGATGTAGATTCATGCTGGTGCTGATCCTGCCAAGGAGGTTCTTATTCAAATTCAAAACGGATCACACCATCTGCCAAGCCAGCTCCTCCTGCCCAGCTCCAAGAAAAGTTCTCTCTCTCTCTCTCTCTCTCTCTCTCTCTCTCTCTCTCTCTCACACACACACACACACACACACACACATACATACACACACACACACACACACAGAAAGAGAATTTTCACCTCTATTGCAGATTACTATAGATCAAACACTCCAATTCTATGCTCATAAAAAATTCCCTAACTTTTGAAAGAACCATGAGAACTTCTAAAGGAACCCTATAGTGATCCACTGCAAAGAAGCTCTTGTGATCCCATTCAACTCACAGTGGCAGGCAGAATTTTAAAGCTGCCTCCCTAAGTTTTCCATCCTCTGCTATTCCATCAAACATTAATCTAGACACTATTGTGAAGGAATGTTGCAGATGGAATTAAGGTTACTAATGCCTTTAATGTAAAGGGAGACTATCCTGAATTTTCCAGATGGGCCCAATATCATAACATAAGCCCTTACAAGCAGCAGACAAAGGTAGAAGACTCTCTCGGGGAGATGATGTAGGAGAGATGAGGCAAAAGAAGAGATCAGAGGAACTTGTAATGTGAGGACTCCTCCCGCCATTGTTGCCGTGAAGGTAGAAGAAGGGGGCTAGGAACCAAAGGATGAAAGTGCCCTCAAGAAGTTGAGAAGGAGCCCCCAGCCATAATCCAACAATAAAATGGGACCTTGGTCTTGCAAACACATGAAAATGAATGTGGCCAAGAACCTGAATGCGCTTGGAAGAAGATTCTTCCCCTGAGCCTCCACTCAGGAACACATCCTAGGCTGGACAATACCTTCATTTTGGTCTTGTGAACCCTGGAACAGAGAAAGCAGCTAAGCTAACCTGAATTTCTGACTTAAAAAAAAACAAAAACTGTGGGATGAGAAATTTATGTTGTTTTAAACATTTAAGTGTCTGGTGATTTGTTACAATAGTGATAAAAATGAATAGACCTCTCCAGTTACTAAGTACTTTGCCTTCATGTGCCTGTTTTAGGAATAAATTTCTTCTCCCACCACCTAAGAACCCACCATTGTGAGTGGTAAGTATTATTACCATAAATTAAGCATCACATTAAGCTGAAAGTGATGCAAAGTCACATGTGATTCCTCAGAATCAGTAGCTTACATCCTAAATAGGACACCACACTCATATATTGATGGTTGTATTCTCTGCCCTGGATTCTCCCCATGGGCACTCCCTGGAGGGGACTCTCTGGAGGACACAGATTCCTCCAAGAAATTCTGACCTGTAGGTAGGTCCAGAACCCGATCCCGGAAGGAACTGTCCTAATTTGCCTCATTGCTTTTTGTAATGTTCACTCTTCTGACCCCATATAGCACTTGGAAACAATGCTGGCATGGACTTGTTTTAATAGCACTGTTTCAATAAGTGAAGTGAGAGTTTATAAAAACCTAAACCATCAAGTGGATAAAAATAGCATGAGAAAAAAGAACAACTCAAGCTCTAGGCAAGAATCTCCTGAAAGAACAATAGAAGAGCACAACCCTATTTGGGCACCAAAATCCCAGGAGAAAAATTTCTCCAACCTACCTCAAGGGCACAGCCACCCCCTGAACCCTTCCCAACAGAGAATTCAGGTCTGCAACTATGAGGACCAGGAATTTCTTTGATCCAAACAAAGAAGCTTTAAAATCTGTAGTAAACCCCTATGAGTGTAACCACAGCCTCTCCCAAATGTTACTCCCAAATGTTACTCCCTGTCACTGGTTGCCTACTAGACATTTCTTCCTAAGTTTCTCATTGGCACTTCAGACACCACTAGAACATGACTAAATCCATTATCTTCCTCTCCAAGGCACACTATCTCCCAATTTTCTTTCTTTTGAGTTATCATTTATTGGACATCTGTCTTATATTTAGCATGGCATTCACATTTTACATGCAACTTTCATTTAAGCTCACAAATCTTTTACAAATGTAGAGGCTAAGTTGATTCTGATGATTAGGACCAGCTTCTCTGAGAATCATCCTTCTCTCCTTTGGAAAAAAAGCTGCTCCCTTGAGGGGTGGGGAATGTTAAACTCTGATGGTCCAACTTGGGCTGCTGGTGGCAGCATGTCATGTCATGTGCAGTAAGAGGGAAATGCTGAGAGAAAAGAGCCAAAACAAGAGGGAGGGAGGAAGGATGCAGGATAGAATGCTAAGGGAAGTAGCACAATCTGCCAAAATCATTTGAGTGTTTATATCATGTGCCTGTCGCCACTTCTATTCTGTTTTCTACTTTTGTGATGAGCAAATTCCCTTTTGTGCTTGACCCTGTTTGAGTTAGGTTCTGTCATTTACAACCAGAAGTCTTGACTAATAAATCCCCTTGTTCAAGCAAATTGCTGTTACTTTTAATTTTATTGTCCTATTCATTTTTGTAGTCATGCAACTATGCCTAATGAGGTAATGCAACTATATTGTGGTTTTAGTTAATAATTCAAATGTATCTGACATAATAAATAACTTGTGTAGTGTTTTCATAAGCTTTATATTTCTTTGTATGGTTGTTTTGTCTTTTTGTCATCTGTTTTATGTTATGTTGTCCAAAATTTTATTGACTACTAAAAAATGTTAACTTACCCACTAATCCACTAAAAAAGTAAACCCCTCTTTAGACTTTACTGCAATGTGTGATAGTATATTCTAAGTATTTTCATATTTTTCCTTGATTTTTATTCTGTAATAGTCATATTTAAATTCTTAAATTGGATCTATGGATTTTAACAGATATTGAATAATATTTTAATTATTTCCTTTTTTAAGATACTTTATTTGAAAAGAGAACATTTTCTAAAACAAAACAAAATAAAACAAAAACAAGATGATATCAACAAATATACTTCTACGATGATAAGCCTATCAGTGGTCAGGAAGTCGAGCTCGGTAGGCCTGTCTCCCCTGCTCCACTGGCTCCCTTCCCATTAGATTCAGCCAGTAGGAAGCTCTGCCAAGAGAGTGGGATGGGTGGAGACTACAGCATGTATTTCTTCAGCTCCTTCTGCAGGGTCACTTCAGGGTTGATGGTTCTTCAAACAAGGGTCATAGCTCCTCTGCATAGGGCTCTCCCTTTCTGGTTTCAGAAGCTTCGCCCTCACACTCTAGCCTTCAGGGGGTGATGGCCCAGTGTTGCCAGCCTTGAGGAGCCAAGGTAAACTCTCCTCAAATATAATCATCTTCATATGCTAGGACCTGAGTGGTGCCTCAGCATTCATCTCAGCTTAAACTCCACTTTCTCAGGGAAAGAGACTCACACCCTATATAACATGGTATCCTGGTGATTAATTTATAACACTTATAAAGTATTTTAATAATTGCAAAGTATTTTTGCAATTATAATGAAGTCTGCATTTAATCTCTCTCTATCTCTTTCTATTTCTCTCCCCTTCCCCTCCCCTCTCATCCTCTCCCCTCCCTTCCATTCTTCCCCTTCCTCTCCTCTCCTGTCCTCTCCTCTCTCCACCACTAGACTATAAGCTCCTTGAAGGGAAAGGCCTTGCCTTCTTATCCTCCTTTGTAGCTATAGAAACTAGCTTCATGTATCCCACATTACGATAAAGAGGACTTGCTATTGGACCTAGTGTTAAACTCTGGTTTGTTTTATTATTTCCTATTTTCTTATAGCATTATTTTCCTTCCAAAAGAATTAAAACATTGATTGTATCTCTCTCATCTCTATCACTACCCTGCATGTAGACTCTATTAACAAACATGTGTTACACTAAATCAAAGGCCTGCAGGGAGCCATCAACTGTTTAATAGAATGGTCTTTGACAATACTCACTTTGCCTCAAACTTTGGAAAAACATCAAAAGATCAAATGCATTCTATGTGTAGCAAATGAATCATCTGGGGGAAAAACACACTATTCTTATTCCTTAGGATGTAAATTTTTTGTCTTTTGTCAATACATATGGACTAAATTAAACTGAAAAAGTTCTATTCCCTTATGCAGTTCATAATGTCTTTCTCCAAAATTGATCTCTCTCAGTTGTTTTAAATGTCATTTTCTTAAAAAAATCTTCCCCTAAACTGAGAAGAGAAAATGGAAATGATATAACATGAATATAATTATATCCTAAAAGACACTGCAGTAACTGATATGGAAAGTTGAGGATAGCAAAACTGAGGCTTTCGATGAATAACAGGTGAAATTTACCAAAGCCTGTGAGCTTCTCTACTGTTCTACTTACCAGTGTATCCTGAAAAGATCATAGCAAAGAAGAATAGAATTGGTGGAAGGTAGATCATTTCAAAGGGCTTCTTTAAAAAGTAGCTTACATGTTCTTATTGTAATAGCATTAAAATTTGAGATTGCATCCTTCTCTTTAAGACATAGCACATAAATGATCTCAATAACAGCATAAATGATCCCAACGTACTAATAAGTACACAGATTATAGAAAAAAATGAAAACATTTAGGATCATTAAATTTTGTCTCAAAAAAATTAGCTGAAATAATAAACATTAATGAAATATTTATTGACAATTATTTTGCCTTTTTTTCTTCATACTGCAGAACTGATTCTAGTGCCTCATGCATGCTAGGCAAGTGCTATATTACTGTTGCTTATCTTTTTCTTTGGAATTTAGAACAACTTACCGTGCACGAAGTGTATAGTCTATGTATCCACAAAAAATAACTTTATAGGCTGGGAAAGTAGCTCAATGGTGAGCACATGCTTAGCATGCATAAGGCTCAGGGATCAATTCCTAGAACTGTAAGAGAAAAAAGAAAGAAACAATAAAAGAAAGATAGAAAGAAAGAAAGAAAGAAAGAAGGGAGAGAGAGAGAAAGACAGACAGACAGGACAAAACAGAAAGACAGGAAGGAAGGAAGAAATGAAGGAAGGGAGGGAAGAAGGAAAGGGGGGTAGGAGGAAGAAAGGAAGGAAAAAGGGAGAGAGAGAAGGAAGGAAGGAAGAAAAGAAGAAAGAAAAAAACCTTTACAGAAGTGTTTTCACAAATGTCCATTGCTTGTGTACACGTTTGCAGGCACAGAATCAAAACTTTATGTTGGCATTATAACTCTATTAAAAACGAGGATCGCCCTTTTCAAAATAACCATTGAAAATTCTAAATATTTGTACTGGCATCAGAACCTGATTGGTCAGAGGAGATCCATGGAACCCATATTCACCTTCATTTCTTCTTTTACTTCTACCACGTGGTAGAATCTCAGAAGTAAAAAGCAACAGAGAGATAACAGCCAGTGGATTAAGTGTCCAAAGGATTAGAATTAGAACTAAGAGAAAAGATTTGTTGACAAATTCCATGCCAAAATTATGCACCCAAGTTGCTACTGCTTCATGTGGTTTATTTAGATCATAGATCTGACAAGGGCAAGGCTGACAAGGAGAAGAAGGGTCATCTGACCCCTGGCCACATGGCCCTCCATACTCTGATTAGAGATTTCCATCATCTTCCTCTAAATGCTTGGTAACAACACTCCCAAAAATATTAAAATGACAAGCAATTCAGGGTATAGATGCATGTGTTTTTCAATGGAAAATGTTGCTATAACAGAAGCTGAAGTTATTTCCTAGATTTTTCTATTATAACAACAACAAAATATTCAGAAAGCTTGACATTTCTGTGAATTAACCCCTAGGAAGAACATCCCCTTCTCTCATCAATTTCCCAGAAAACATCCTTGATTAAGGCCTAGAAATGGGACTTTAGAAATATAGTTGGGAAATCATGTACTCAAATATGTTCACAAGCTTCAGTCTTCCCCTCCTACAAGACAGGTGATGAGTTCCACCTCTTAGACAGCTCGACGCAATCTCTCCTCCACAGCTACAACTGCTTTTCAGTTTCCTCCAAACTACTGATTAAATGCTAGGTCATGACAGTAAGTTTCCAAATGGGAAAACAGAGACTGCATATGCACTCAAAAAGAACAAGGCATACGGATTGCCTTTTAAATGAGCAAATTGATTAATGGCTTCATAAATAGGCTTCCTTACTGAGTGAGGCAAAAATCAGTTGAATGATAACCCCAAGTTAAAGAGAGATTGTAATGGAACTATCTCTTGACCCTTAATTACAGCAGGTTAAGTCAGGAAATGGGCTCTAATTAGCAGGAGACTGCAGGAATTAATGACTTTCTAAAATGGTTTCTAGCCTAGCATTTTCTGAGTCTACCAAACCATGCAAACCATGTTGCGTCCCTGAAAAACTATTCTTTCTGTCCCTGGGAAAGACATACAATCTCTTTGAACCTCTAGTATTCACCTATAAAATAAAATTAACTTCAACACACACAAAAGTAACTTTGAGAGTGTGTTAGAAATGTATAGTAAAAATTCAGTAGGTCTTGTGAAGGGATTTTATTTCCTAGACATATAGTTCCCAAATTCCATTTTATAACATAAGATGTGCATGTGGTTTTGTTTTTAATTTTAAAATTTCTACCTCTAATTCTTCTTTAATGTTTAACTATCATGGAATGTGGAATGAATAATTTTATTGACAAACTATAAACTAGACATATATTTGGGCAATGTACATACAGAGAGAAAAAATATTACTATCACTTGACTTAATAATTTTAATTCAAAAATCCATTCTAAGAAAATAATCCTAGGGGTTGACAGTTTTTATACAAAGATGCTTATGAATGAATTATTTTTCTGTGAGGAAAAATACTCTGAAAGTGACAAAAACAAAATAGTAGTTGACTGATGGTACATTCATAGACTAAAGGATCACAAAGTGGTTTAAATTGTTAGTACAGATAAATTGCAATAATTAATTCTTTATGACATTTGATATCTAATGTTAGATGGAAAAAATAGCACAAATATATATGTACATACACATATATATGCAAGTTGCATGTATTCCCACATCCTCCCCGGCATCCCATAATCCTGCCAGAACAGCACAGGAGAGCAAGGCTGCACAATGTCCACAGTCAAGGTGATCTGGTCTTTTCTTCTTGGACACCCTTTAAGCTAAAACTCATAGTCATGATCCCAAAGAAGTGATGCAACCAAAGGGCCCTAAGCCTGTTTTAATAGGTT
>VMDO01007290.1:53048-92517 GCA_007922755.1 Pedetes capensis
GGGAAAAAAAAAAAAAAAAAAAAAAAAAAAAGCACTGCTCTGCAGTCTCTGAGTTCAATTCCCAGCACTGCAAAAATGGGAGAAGGATGTGGCAATCCACTCCCGAGGCAATCCTGAAACAATCAGCCATTAAAAACCCTATGAGGGTCACTATGAGTCATACCCCACTCAACAGCACCTAACAACAACATCCAAAGAGAAAAGAAGGAAGAAACCCAGATGAGGGCCAGCTCTCCTGGTTTTACCAGCATAGTCATTAGAATTTTAGTTCTTTTGCTATGTAGGACCTGTCTAGTCTCAGTACCTACCTGCCCATCTACTTATGCATGAGTCTAACCATGTGCATGGTCTATTTCCCCACACATCACTCAGTCTCAATCAAAATATGAACAAGTTATTAATTCAAGGGCTTTACATAAATGTCTTCAGGAATTCCAATATCAACTTTTAATTCCTCTTCCCTAAATATTGGTAATAACGAATGCTGCATACTATTAATTCATAAGATAGTCCCCATTCTGTCTAGTCCTTTTCATCTGTTTTATATTTCCTTTGTTCCACATTATTGAAGCTGAGATAGTCACTTTTTATTTAAGCTCCTTTATTATCAACTATTCATGGATATTTTACAGCTCTTTTCTTTTATGCATTTGTCCAAATACAGCTTTTAGTACCAAATCTTCTACCAATGGATGTTTAAAGGTTGTGTTCTTAATGTGCAAATTGCTAGATTCTGGTTTTTACTTTTTTAATGGAAGCAGCCTTGTTTGGCTGTTATCTGTTCCTCTCTTATCTGTCCTCTGTAGCCCTGTGCCTGGACTATTCAAGCACCTAAGTGCACGCGTCTACCAACAGTATGCTGTTGAGCTCTGGTGTACCATCGAAGTTGCAAATTGATGACCCATAGCTTGGCCACACAGCACTTTAAACATTCGACTTTGTTATCAACTTTCTAAATTAGAAAATTTCACATAAAATCCAGTATTTTCTTCAGATCCTCTTGAAAACTTAAGTTCTGGCAACATTGGGCTGGAGGTTAATAACAGAGGTTAAAAATAATTGCTACCTTTAAATGAGGCATTTATTTGTGTTTCAGTCTCTTCCATAAACTATCTGGTCATCCAAGGCATTTGGAAACCAACCCTACTTTAACCACATCATCCTAATATCATGTAGATTCACACACATAAAATGATACATAGCAGCCCTAATTCTGTGGGTGGTATATAAGACTGGTAAACAGCCTTTCTCCCACCCTACCACATGCCAGAGAGCCTACATGCTTTCACTCACTCGAGAAGTCTTGCTGTCTCACTGCCAGAGCACATGGCTATTTTAAAACACTATGAGGGTTTTAAAGAACACTTGTGTCCAGCCCTAGGGATCAGGGGCTTTCTGCTCCCTGCCCTTGGGCTGCCTCAATTCACTGCCATCCTTAGCAGCTGGCCTCATGAAATCTGAAATGCACAGAATGGTAGAAAGTGTCTGAGAGTGTATGGACCTTCTTTATTTCCTCTACAATCCCATGTTCTCAGTTTGCTCTGATTCTTCTCCTGCATCACATTTTGTCCATAAAAGAATCCTCTCCAGCCTCCCTTAGACATCTTTACTCCTCGACCAGTCCAAAGCTCCCCTCCACTTAGCACAGCGCATTTAGGTATATTTGGTGTCACGCTTTTATCTACTATAGTATCCCTCAACTCACCTTGAGATTGTGATGGGCTGGATCACCTCCTTCTCATCTCTAGCACTGCCACCTACTCCCTGCCTCAAGGGCAGTCCCACTTGTTACTTAGCTTAGGAAAGAGTCAATAGTGAAACTAAGTACAAGAGTCAGAAAAAAAGAGTAACCATGGATTACATTTCTTGGTGAGGGGAAGGGACATAATAAGCAAGTCTGCCTTTTTACTCTAACTTCTTTAGTGTGCTGTCTTTGGCCCTCGTGGCTGGCCACTAAACCTCCGGATATGACATGTGTTTTCAGATGAGAAGAAAAAGGTTGAAAGGCTCTTTCTCATGACATCTTTTCTTCCCCACCCCATTCCTTCTAAAGGAGAGCATCCTCCACAGACTTCCCCTTACATCTTCCCTTCATCCCCTTACACTGTTTATCAGAACTAGGTTGTATAGATGTTCTTAGACTCAGTTCAGTGCTTTATCCTAAATAACTGATATAGGGATTCTGCTCTTCCAAGATCAACCTGCCATACTGCACCTGCTCCCTGAATAAATCAGGGTTCTGTGAGCAGGAAAGGAAGGAATTGAAGCAGGATATGGCTCTATTTATGCAATAGGCAGTGTCTGCCACATGTTATAGTGAAGTCTGTCTGGGTGGAGAGGTTCAACACATGCATTTGGATTCTGTTCCAGTGGCAGAGCACAAAAGAGAGTGGATCACTGATACCTAGCTCTTTCCCTTGCCATCCCAGCCTCCTTCCCACGTCCTACTCCTCACATACACAATCCTGCACATCCACTCGTGTACCAATGAATGGTGGGAAAAAGGCCAAGAAGCATATGGTCACCACCTGGACCCACAGTTGAACTGGAGAAGGGTGACCCCTCACTCTCCAAGTGACCCACGTGCAACATCTCCCAGGAGGGTCCCTTTCAGCTCTGCATTGTGCTGGCAGAGCCATTTCTCCTCCACAGCCCAGCAGCCCTTCTGTATCTCCAGGGGAGTACCCTATGTTTGCTGAGCCACACATACTTCCGTAGGCCAGACAGTTTGTTGTTGTTGCACAGAGGTGTATTGAAAAAAAGGAAGCCTGCTCCGGGCTTTTCAGGGAAACTCATCTGACTAATCACACCCATTTTAACAGAACAGTTTACATTTAGGCCATCAGTAATTGGTAAGCATTCAGCTAGTAAAAACTACTGTCCTTTCCTAAAGTTCTCAGATTTACAAAAATCATCAACAAACAACAGATGCAAAGACAGCCCCCTAAGGCCATTTGCAGTGTTTGGGCTTCCTGACCACACCATCCACAATGATCATCCAGCCTTTAACAGGGCAGCTCCCTTTCCTATCAGAACAAGCCAAGGTTGCATGCATTCACCAGAATCTAAAGAAATCCTGAGGTCTTAGCAAAAACTGCCCACTGACTCTTAGAATGAGAAGAGGAAGAAGAGGAAGAGGAAGAAGAGGAGGAGGAGGAGGAAGAAGAAGAAGAAGAAGAAGAAGAAGAAGAAGAAGAAGAAGAAGAAGAAGAAGAAGAAGAGGAGGAGGAGGAGGAAGAAGAGGAGGAAGAAAAGGAGGAGGGGGGTAGGAGGAGGGGGAAGGGGAGGGGGAATACTACTAAGCATCAACCTCATGTCACAGTAGCCTCATCTGTGCCTGACATGTAGGCTGAAAGTGAATCATCATTCAGAAATTATTTTGGTACAAAAGCTAAACATAAAAGTTCTCCACCAAATAAACAGTTTTTATAAAAAAGGCTTCATGCGACAATAGTTGCTTCTTTAGCATCACCTCCCGGAAACGATGGAATATGACTCATTAGCATAGAACAGCTCATATTCCAAACAGAGAGTGCAATTGCTGCAGTGTTATTATCTCGAGGGGCGCAGAAGCCAGCCTGGGTGATGACACAGCATCCTTTGTCATGCTGTCCTTATCTAATCAGCTTTTTTAAAACTTATTTATTAGTAATTTTTAATGTACAACTTAATGGGTCTCATTATGATACTTCCACACGTGCATTTCACTGAGCATTGCTCACGTTAACTTCCCCCTTACTCTCTCATTATTCTCCTCCCCCATCCTCTCCCTCCCCACGAGCATTCTCCTTTTTACTTGCATGTCTTTTTTGTGAGTATATCTCTCTATATATATGTATACCGATTTTGCCATAAGGGCAACATATGTGATTCTTTTTTCTTTTCTCCTATTACCCTTTCTTCTTGCCCCTTCCCCCTTTTCTTTAGTTCATTATCTCTCCCTACTTAGCTTCTAATCAGATTTTGCTTCAAAACTGAGCTGGACTGTGGCCCCTCTGCAAAGGTAGTGGCCCTACTTCATTCCCACTGCCTTCGAGAGAACTGCACCACAGACCTTGCTCCCAGCACTCTCCCTTCCGGGAAGTCAAAGCACTTGATGGCTCGTTTACTGTCCACTTTACCCACTGCCTTAGTGGATAATGACCTACATAGTCATCTTTCCCTACAATTGACACCTCTTCTTCCAAATTCTGGGCTGGGATTTAGCTCAGTGGGTAGAGCTGCAGTCTCTGAGGCCCCGAGTTCAATTCCCAGCACCACAAAAATGGGAGAAGGGTCTGGCAATCCACTCCCAAGACAATCCCAAAGCACTCAGCCATTGAAAACCCTATGAGGGTCGCTATGAGTCGGATACTGACTCGATGGCACCTAACAACAACAACAACAACAACAATTCCAAATTCTGATAAACAGGTAACAACAACAACAACAACAATTCCAAATTCTGATAAACAGGATTTTTCACCAAGAGAATTTCTTTTCTGATTGAATTATGCAAAATGGAAATTACTTGAATTGATAAAAAATTTAAGGGGGATTTAAAAATAAAGAATAATAAAGAGAAAGGAAGCAAATGGTAGAAAAGGAAGGCAGTTTCACAAGGACCGTAATAATTAACATGAATTATTCTGTACCACGTACTATGCTGAGCAGCTTGCATGTATTAACATTAATCACGAGAATAATCCCATGAGGTATGGATTCTCAGTGCACCTCAGGCTGTCTCCCCTCCAAGTAGTAACCAGGCCAGACCCTGCTTAGCTTCCAAGATCTGATGGGATTGGATACCACAGGGCTACAGCTGCAGACCAACTTCAGGATTAGTAGTGGTTAAATAATGAATAAATGATAAAGGGGCTAGGATTTAGCTCAGTTGGAAGAGCGCTGCTCTGCAGTCTCTGAGGTCCCAAGTTCAATTCCCAGCACTGCAAATGTGGTAGAAGGACATGGCAATCCACTCCTGAGGCAATCCCGAACAATCAGCCATTAAAAACCCTATGAGGATTGCTATGAATCAGACAGGACTTGATGGCCCCTAACAACAACAACAAATGATAAAACCTATTTTCAAGATCATATCTGTCTGACTTAAACATCCATCTCATTATCAATTAGAACAGATTGCCTCCTACATTAATAGTAAAACTTCAGGAAAGGAGAAGGAAGATGCTTTAGAACTACATTTGGGTGACATTTGACACCAGAGAAGTTGCTGAGACCAGTGTAAGGGATGCTGGAGAATGTAGATCGAAAAGGTAGGTGACAGGAAGTCAGAGACAGGCCCTAAAAGAAAAATTTGAGGCAGGAACAATTAGCAGTTCCTAAGTAATCAGATAATTACAAGTATCATACTTAGTACATATTCTGTCACAGGCACTTTTCAAAAGCTTTGTAGACACTTCACATATCCTTTCAACTTTCCTATAAAGAGATACTATTATTAATCCCACTGTAAGGAGGAAACTAAGCACACAGAAGTTGAGTGATTTGCCCAAGACCCCACAGATGGCAGTGGTCAGAGAAGGAAATGAAACTCAGGCCATCTGGGTCCAGAATCACAGTACTATGGGCACACTCTGGAGTGAGGAAGGAAGTGAACAATTGCATGGAGGGCCAAATGCAGGAAAAAAAGAAAAAGTCTCAGCACTCATATTACCAACAACACAATTTAAACTGACAAAAGCTGGGATGAACCTGAAGAGTTTTACGAACATGAGATAGAGAAATAAATAATACAATGTCCATTATTTAAAATATTCACTTAAATGTGGTAAATGTCATTGGTTTTATTACTTGCATCATTCCATTATTGCTCTGGTCTAGGGCACAGTCATCTGAATAAAGGCAGGTGCTCTCAGGCTCTCCTCTGGAGGGGCAGGGTGGCCTGCTGGTTTGGAGTTCTACAGCTTAGCTGATGTCCACTCAAAACCAGGCCTGCTACTTAAAACTTAGTGACCTAAGCTGGGACTTAACATCTAGAAACTGCAGTCTCCTCATCTGTAAGAGGTAGGTGATCAAAGTCTCTACCAGAAAGTGTTGTCACAAAAGTTAAAAGAGAAAAAATACTTAGTACAATGTCTCGCATGTAAAAAGGGTGCAGTAAATCTTTGCTGTTCTTCCTTTTAAATATAGTTATTAAAACGTATTGCCTAATTAGGTGACAAATAATATAGGTTATACCGCCACAAAATCTCTACCTGAAACTATTTTTTACCCCACTTTAGTTTAAATATTCATTGACTCTCCCTAAAATCTTCAATTGTTTCCTAAATGAATTTTCCCACCTACTGTCTCTGCCTCCACCAGCTCATTTTTGTGAATTGCTGCCAATTAATCTTCCCAGATCACACAGTTCCTTTCAGGTTATTCACCCACTCAACAACCTTCAGTGGATCCCCACTGGCTCCAAATTTTCTCCTCCATACATTATCTTCTCCTTAATTTATCTTCTTGCTGTTAGGTGCTGCCGAGTTGGTGTCCAACTCCTAGATACCCTACGTACAACAGGTGAAACACTGTTGTTAGTGCTTCTCTGCTATTCATAGGGTTTTCAATGGCTGATTGTGTTTTGGGAGTGGGTTGCCAAGTCCTTCTCCCAAGCCTACAGTATCTGGTGTTCCCAGGCAGTCTCTCATCCAAGTACTAACCAGGCTTGGCCCTGCTTAGCTTCCAAGATCTGACATCACAGTGGTATAGCCTGCTTCTATGTCACTGCTTTTCCACTATCTCCATCTTCCCTATTCCAGTTCATCTTTGATTCCTCAGCACAAGCACATTTTCTTCATGAGTTTTACTTTCCCTCCCCCTCAGTTCCACATAAGTAAATGTACAACCTCCTCTCATTCCCAAGGGATTGGCTTTGGCCTCTCTCAGGACATGTATCATCATATGGCTTTTATCATAATTATCGTGGCATCTGACAAACCCAGACTCACAATGTATGCTCATTGAAGGCAAAGCTTCCTTGACTTTTTAATACATTCATGATGCATTGCATGTACCATGGATCACAAGTAAAGGTTCACTGATTATTTAAATTTAATGTGCCTATTTTATTGCCCCTATTAAAGTAGAATTCTGCTAATGGACCATATCTAATTTACTGTTATATGTTCCAGTACAATTTAACTAGTGCCCTACACAGTGGCAAGTATTCAATAAACACTTGGGAAATGAGTAAATGGTAGATTGGATGTATAGATTAGAGAATAGATAGCTAGACAGATAGATAAAATGCACACATTTCTCCATAGTTTTTTGGTTATTAGTTCTAGTCATTAGCCCAGTTGCCAACTCACTTTGAAGCAATACTCAGCAGTGAACAGTGGCCATTGTTGAGAAACAGAGTACAGACCCACCTTTCCTCCTTCCTTTCTTTGTTTATCAGACAGGGTCTGCCAGGTAGCTCAGGCTGGCTTAGGACTCACTATGTAACCCACACTGGGCTGGAACTTGTGATCCTCCTGCCTCAGCCACTCGAGTACTGAGATTACAGGCCTGTTGTATACCATCATGTCTGGCTTTACTGATGTACCTTTGACAAAGTAGACAAAAATGAGCCCAACCTTCATTCCTGAAAGACTAACAAGGTGTTTGTCCAAGGAGTTTTCTCTGAAATGTGAATACACCACTGCATCTGACCACTGGTGACCATCAGAGGAAGCAGCGGGGGCCACAGTGACTACCCAGCCATTACTCAAACAGGCTCTAACTTCCACTGTGAGCAAGTCCACCAGGTTTGCTCTCACAGGATCAACACTGGAAGGACTATAAAGAAAGCTGAAGAAGCCACCATCCTTTTTTTTTTTTTTTTTTTTTTTTTTTGTGGTACTGGGGGTTGAACCCAGGGCCTTGCACCTGCATGCATTGCAAGTGTTGGACCACTGAACTGCACCCCCAGCCCTTTTTTTTTTTTTTTTTTTTTACTTTTTGAGACAGGGTGTCGCTAAATTACACAGACTGCCTCTGGTCTCGAACTTGCAATCCTCCCACCTCCACCTGCCGAGCTGATGGGATTACAGGCATGCACCACCCCGCCTGATTTGTCAGCTGCCGTCTTAATGAAGCAAGCCCTAGGCAAAATCATGAAAAAGGTAGTTGTGTTTGCAGGGGCCTCTAGGTACCCTTTCTGCCCAGTTACCCCACCGCCCTAAACCTCATTTCATCCTACAGGGATCCACGGTATTTATGCTGCTGTGTGTCACTATAGACAAAATCTAAAAAAGTAGATAAAAACTAACTCACAATAACATCCTGGTGCTCTCTCATGGAGAATTCTATTTTGAAACAAACCACTGAAAAAGGACAATGGTAATCTGAAGAACTGACTCCCTAATACTGGAATTCTTGGTGCTGTTTCTATCTACTTATCTCATCTGGACAAGAGTCTGAATCAGACCACAAATCCAGACACATGCTGTGGATATGACCAGCCCAAACTGGAAACCACTAAAGTGACTTTTCCTGTAACACCAAGGTAGGCTGTGGTCAAGCTAAGATTATATTTTCACAGTGCTGCCCAGCAAGAATCTCAGGACCCACAACCTGGACCTCAGATACTCTTCCTGCTGAGTGGGGCAAATTAGTCCATTGTATGCCCAAATAGGATATTTCTGGATGCTGGAACACCAAAGGCAGTTAATTTTGCACTCCTAAAAGCTGGCAGACTTTCTAGTCAGCAAGGTTTGGCAAGGCCAACAAACTTTGGGGGAACCTTTACAAAATACAAAAGAAGTGGGGACTGATATCCACTCACTTAAGTCCTCTGTTAAGCAACTATAGGGAAAGAGTCAAGTAAAAGCAAACTTGGGCCAGATCCCAGGCATTATTCTCACCCATCTTGAACCTAGACCAGTCTCTGGGGGCTGGCCTAGCACAGGAGTTACTGGACTCTTTTAAGCAAATTGCAGTGGATGTTAGGTTTGGGTTAGGGATTATCACCAGAACATCTATGAAGATCATAAGAAGGGCAACAGGGTTCACTTTAGAACACTGTATGGAAAAATCTCTTTAGTATGTCCCAAGGTTAACTAATTACCTCACTCTCCTACATATACTGGGGTAATTAGTGAGGCAATTTATAATCACAACTCATGCCAACAGGCCTTCAAAATATTCCAAATATAGTCAGTGTTCAGTGGAATCTAACTATTAATGTATTTTATTGTGTTCAAAATTTTTGGAAAATTGCCACCCAGTATTATACATTATGTTATAAAGGAGAAATTCCTATAGCCAAAGTATGTATTAATCAGGAAGCTAAGCAAATATTATAAGGTAATTTTTCTATTAATAAAATTGCCTTTAGATATATCAACTCAGATCCTCAAAACGATCCTTTAAGTTGGAGATTTTTATTATTTTTATTATTATTAATATCATTATTATTTTATAGATTTGGAAACTTTGTTAACCATCCTGAAGTCATAGCACCTAATAAATAATAGTTCCAAGTACTCAAATTCAGGTCTTACAATTCAATACTCTATCTTGTTTTCATTGCACTGTGATTCTTCAGAAAAATCTTCCAGCATTTTCTTATTTTCTGCTAAGCTGGTAGGCCTGTGGCTTCCTACAAATGGGTCCTCCGCTAGTGGCTATTTCCCTCTGTAGCCTCCAAACTGCCAAGCATATCAGTGTGCTCAGCTCAGCTTGGAGGCTCTTAATAAATGCTCACAATGTTCTCTGAACAAGTCGATTTGTCAGTGTCTAGACCATACATACTCACTGTAAAGGCATTGATCAGTTTCCAGGATTGAAGAGCACTTACAGTATATATCCACACAGATACACATACACATCCACACACAGGAGGTGGGTGCCATTTCACCTTTCTCAACAAATTACCCCCAAACTCGTCCAGGAGTTAATCAGGGCCTAATTTGTATGAGGTGTCAAGCTATAATTTAGAGATCTCTGATGTTCATGAACCCCATAATTACTTTCAAAGACTAGACTGGAAATGTTGACAGCCATATAAAATCTTCTGTTCCATCAACATCTCTCTAAAATATGGTAGAAATTGTACCTGCAACTTGAATTTCTTTTTTTTTTTACTAGAAATTTTTAATGTACATCATAATGTGATTCATTTTGACATGCTTTTCATTGTGACAATTTTCATATATGCAATTTGATAAACATTATTCATATAGGTTACCCCTTACCCTCCACTATGTTTCCCCCCCTCCCCCCGTCTTCCCATCTAAGTTTCCTATCCAAGTCTTCTCTATCTTTTACTATGTAGTATTTTTCTATATGTCCTTGGGTTCCATTTCTGTTTAAGATAGAAACTTTTCCTGTAGTGGTCTTTGTTTTTATCTTGTTAGAACAATTACATGCGATTTCTTAATCAGCATCACTGACTTTTTGAAAAGCTCTAATAAATGTCAATGGCATAAAGGGTAAGGATTACAGGTTTCTTTCTTCTCATTGAAAACTACTACTATCTGCTGGCTGGAAACCAGCAGTGTGTCATTAGCTGAGATCACTAAGCACAGCACCACTTATCACTTCAGACAGAAATATTGGGGAGGGACTAGAGCTGAGTTTGTTTATGTTCTTTGAAATTCATTCAATCTCATTGCCAAAGCTCACCCACTCTTATAAATTGTGAACTGTATATAGGTATTGTGATTTGCAAATATGATTGCATGGAAATGCAGTGGTGTTAGCCCATCTCTTCTGGTAGATACACCTGGGAAATTAACTTGTGGACTCAATGACTAGGAAATTTGATAGAAGGAAGTAAAAACTGTGAGTAGATTCCAGAACAATGCTGTCCAAAGGAAACATAATGTGGGTCATATATGCAATTTTTAATATTCTAAAAAACACATTGAAAAGGGCAAAAGAAGTAAAATTAATTTTAACAATACATTTTAACTCAATATACCCAAAAGAATCATGTTAACATATACTCAATATAAACATTATTGAGATGCTTTGCATTTTTCTTTTCTTTTTCTTTTCTTTCTTTCTTTCTTTCTTTTTCTTTTTCTTTTTTTTAATTTTATTTTTGTACTAAGAAGTTGAGCCCAGGGCCTCACATATACTTTGCAAGCACTCTACCACTGAATTGTACCCACAGCCCATTTTTATTTTGTGTTTTGAGTCAGGTTCTCACTAAATTGTTCAGGCTGTCTCTGGCCTCAAACTTGTAATCCTCCTTCCTCTGCCTCCTGAGTCACTGGGATTACAGGCATGTGCTACTATGCCTAGCACTTTGCATTTTTCTTAGCATAAAGTCTAATACTTGACACCTGCAGCTCCATTTGAATTAACCACATCTGTGCACAGAAATTTATGAGACCAGATAAAGGAAAGATTGCATGAAAGTGCAGCTGGGTGAGCCAGGGTTCTTTGGATTGTCCAGCTTAGAAAGACAATTCAAAATAGCTTAGGCAAAGAAGGGATGGAGCAGGGATACTACTCAGCCCCAAAGATCACTATGAGATATCAATAACTCTTTTGTTTCTGCCTCTTTTCCTTGTCAGGTTTGATCTCTCATTCCAGATTTCTCCATAATCTAGACCTACAATAGCCACAACCTTCTAGATTCATACCATCCAGGACCATCATGGGGCAGAGAAAGTTCTTCTCCATCAACCTCAGTATGAAAAAATCCCAAGGAAGCACTCTGATTAGTCCCGACTGGGGTCTGTATCCACCCACAAGACTAGGAGTGCAGGGTATTGTATTTGGAATCCCATACTGTACTGTGCACCATATACTATGTTCCTGAGAATTTACCCTAAAATCTGTTGGTTGAAGTGGAAAGGAGGCCTGGTTTCCAAAGGAAAGGTCTGTGTATTTCCCAAAAGAAGTGGAGATGCATACATAGTAGGCCAAGAACACTGACTCATGGAGATTGAGGAGGAAGATCTCCCTACAGGACTGGCAGCCCCTCAGACAGATCTTCTAAGAGACCAGTCAGGAAGTGCAAGCAGCCTCAAAAGCCCCACTGGTCCTATACACTCAAAAATAGCTGGAGAAAGATGGAACTTGGATCTAGGTTTTCAAGTTCAGAATTCAGCCTTCCTTTCACTATATGGTGATTTTCAGTGGAAGTGGTACCACACCCTCTAAAGGGTGTTTTTAACTTTATTGGGGCATTTTTTTACTGCCATAATGACTAGGGACTGCTACTGAAATTTAATGGGGAGGGGGTCAGGGATGCTAGTCATCCTTCAATGTTTTCAGTCCCTGAAAACTAAGAATTTTCTGGGGTCACAATGACTTCTGAATTAAAATTTTAAAAATGCTTCTAATTATCTAAGCCTAGAATCTAACATTTTACATGCAAGTGTTTTTGTGGCATTTTCATATACACTGAGTTCTCCAGAAATGCAGCTACCATTTAAATCCATGGAAGATTATGCTTACTTTTACTCCCAACTATAGCATGAATTTTTTTATCATTTCAGAAAATCATCTCACCAATAGCAACATGTTTCATGGAATTTGAGACACCAGGATAACACACCTGTATTACTATATATTCTTGAACCTAATCCACACTTTTCCAATAGTTTTAGAGAGTTAAAAAATCAGATTGGATTAGAATTATGTGCAGACAGTTAAACTTAGCAAATAAGGGACAATATAAAGAGTAGAAAGAAGGAGGGAGGGAACTAGCCAACAGAAATGAAGATTGTGGAGGGTGGGATTGGAAAAGAATCGATGTAGAGGGATAAAGGGGGAAAGAATAATCTCAATGGAAATGATGCAATTTCATGAGTACATGGGGAAAATAGCGAAACATAACCCAAATATGCACGAGTTTCACTACATACTAGTCAAAAGATCCCATAAACCTTGTAAGTTGATAAAAGTGTAACCAAAAGTGATGTAATAGTTGCATAATGGAAAAAGCCAATGCTGAATTACTCTGTACCCCACCAAAATTTACCAATACAGGGAGAAAAAAAAAGAATTATGTGCAGATTGGGATCAGGGAAGAGAAGTAGAAGGGAGAGAGAGAGAGAGAGAGAGAGAGAGAGGTCTCAACCATGAGTCCTATCCACATGCAATTCTAACTCATCTGATTTTGCAGACTCTCAAACTGTTGAAGGGGCTGGGATTTAGCTCAGTTAGTAGAGTGTTGCTCTGCAGGACATGGCAATCCACTCCCAAAGCAATCCCAAAACAATCAGCCATTGAAAACTCTATGAGGGTCACTATGAGTCGGACACGACTCGACAGCACCTAAAAACAACAACAAAAGTGTTGAAAGCATATGGATTACATTCAAGAATATACGGTATTCTGTATTTTGCCACTGTCACTTCCCTGTAAACCTAAGTGTATGTGTGCCTATGTCTATGTGCACGTGTGAGGAGGAAGGGGCATGCCAGGCCCAGTAACTGAGGTAGATGCTTTAGGAAATTTTTAAGAAGGCTCCAAGCACACATGGTCCCACGAGCTCAGTTTAGAGAGCAAAGCAAGAGTTGAATGGACCACTGGCCCCTCAGCCAGGTGCCTATGTTCGGTACACAGACTTGACAGAAAGGTACTATCTCTGTAGTCCTTAATGCACACTATCAAATATTCTTTAAAATCTCAACAATCCCCAGTTAAATGTCACTTGCTTCTCTCAAAGAAGTATATTCATTATTGGTAGATACAAACATCTGTCTCTTTCAGTAAGACTTTTCGAACAGGGATGCCTGAGCATTTACCTATGTGCTTCATTTTACTTCAAACTGGTTTCCTTTTATTTCCTCTTTATATTACAACTAGACTATTAGATTGACTTTTTAAATTTATGTGTGTTGAGCTTCTATGACCCACAACTTTCATTTCAGGGTAATAAAGGAGACATCACAAAGTAAGTGTTTAAAAACTAGACTTTGATGGGATCAAGAATCTCAGAACTACACCAGGCTCAATGGGGAAGAGTCTGGACAGAGAGAGACAGAGGAAGGAATGGGAACAAAAGAAAGGGCAAGTAATGAGGGTACAGAGAGAGCCCGACCTCATCTCTCCTCCTTCCCTCCCACTCCACATTCCTGCTCCTCTTCCTCCATTGTCTCCCTGAGGCTGAGGGTGGCAGGAGATGCACAATGACAGCAAATTCTTGGCAAGAACATATACAAGTAATTATTTTCAGGATCCTAAACACAAACTTCCCACTGGTCCAACCCCTGGGCTGTGAGATGACAACTGTCCAGAAAGCAAAATGGAAGTCAGTGCCAGGTTAATAGTTCTGGAAATAATAGTTCTGGAAATAACACCAACAATACCAAAGAATGGTAATAATACGGATGGGCTCAAAAATTCAGGTAACAGTACTGACAATGTAAAAAGATAGTTCAGTACAGAAAAAGTTTCGAACTTAAACATAATTTGGGTCCAAGGACATATAGAAAAATATTCCCACAAGAAGACATGCAAATGGAAGAGAAGTCTCTGGCGAGGGAGGAAGTGCACAAGAGGGTAAGGGGGAACTTATCTGTGCAATGAACAACAAAATGCATATATGGAAATGTCACAATGAAATGCATGTCAGAATAAAGCACATTAAGTTGTACATTAAAAATTTCCAATAAAAAAAGAAATGAAGGAGACCCCCCACTGGACCATTGTAGAGTAATTTAGAAGGTAATTATGAAGACTAAGTAGAAATATTGATGTATATCAGATATGCCTGCAGCCAAAACTCCAGAATTAATTTTATGTACCCAATATGGCAACAAGGGTTTTTTTGTTTTGTTGTGTTGTGTTGTGTTGTGTTTTTTTGATACAGAATCTCACTCTGTAGCCCAAGCTGGCCTCGAACTCATGATACTCCTGCCTCTACCTCTGGGTGCAGTAATGTTTTAAAAGTGGATGATTATAGAAAGAAACTTGGCAAGGCAAGGACAGGATATTTTCAGGAGTCAAACTTAACTGCTGAGGTAGTGTAGTAAGATTTATTGATTTTTTTTCTCTTTAACAGTTTTCTATTATACTTAAATACTTAAATATGCTTAAATATTAACCTATTCATTTTTATTTTCTTCTACTTTCCTACCAAATCATCCCTCTTCCCATTGACTTATTACTGAACTTTCCAAAGCTTCCAAATCAAATGGATCCTTTCTTCCACTTAACAGACCTTCAACTTCCCTACCAATAAATTTTCAAGCGCTTTACTGGGATGTTAGCAATTAGCATCAGTTGCATCAATGCCTCAACTTAAAATTCATTTCCCACAAATTACTCTCAAAATGTTAACATCAATCAAACCCACCTGCCAAATGTCGAAATAAATTGCTTAATTTTAAAAACTTACTACAATGATTCTTTAACATTATAAAAGACTACAAAATACACCCAGGAGATACTATATGTGCATCTTGAGGGAGGGAAAAGCTGAATTCAATTTATTTATTTTTATTTTTTTTTTTTTTGTGGTACTGGGGTTGAACCCAGGGCCTCACGCCTGCATGCTCTGCAAGTGCTTGACCACTGAGCTGCACCTCAGCCCATGTTTTTACTTTTTGAGACAGGGTCTCGCTAAATTATGCAGACTGTCTCTGGTCTCGAACTTGCGATCCTCCCGCCTCCGCCTCCCAAGCCACTGGGATTACAGGCGTGCGCCACCACGCCCGGCCCCTGAATTCAATTTTTGACATATATAAGATGATTGATATTTCAATAACATGAATACAAATCCTAGGACAGTGTATTTATGTTTGTGCAGAAGAGCTGGCCCTGCTGACTCATAGTATCTGCCTCCTCTTAATCCAAGAAGAAGAAACAAATAGGCAGCTCCACTCTATTGACCATAGAAAAACAGATACATCCAAACTTCATTCTCTCTGATTTTCCATATCCATCAAAACTATGGACCCCTCTCTTCTTAGCATCTTTTCTTCTTTTGGTTTTTGACAAGACTGTATCATCTTGGTCTGCTACAGGATGATTTTTGCAGACCTGGGCCATTTTACTATTCAAGAGGAGGAAGCAGCGAAGGGAACTGCATCTCTAGTTGGAGTTCTAATCAGTAGGAAATTGGATAGATCAAACAGAACCTCTGGCTGGTCATCATAACAATTGAGGAAAGGATTGCCAGGGAGGGCCAGACAATTACCACAAGCTGAATGAAATTACATGTCAAAGAATTCAGAGGAAAGACAATTTGCTTGGAGACTCCAAAGGGGTTTTTAACCAGTATCATCAAAATTAGTGATGGATATCAGTTCATGGGATCATCCAAGACCCCAAAACAAACAAACAAAAAAACTTTTATTATTTAAGATCTTTGTTTTTTAAGATTTAATTATGTTTCTATATGAACTAAGGTACATTTTTAAAATTACATTTATTCATGTAACAATATTATCAAAAAACTAAGGAATTTTTAAGGCACAAAATTTTTAAGGCACAATAATAGGTTTTAAAAACTTCAATATAATCAAACTAAAAGTAACATAACAAAAATCCTTGTTTTGTTTTATAATGTAGAGAATCTTAAAAATTATAAAATCAACAACTTTTATGAGGGCAATCATAAAATGTGGAATATGGCACACAAAATCAACCACTTATAGAAAATAGGAGCAATATGTTAGTTATTGGGTAAGTACTTAGTCTCTACAGTTATGACATACAAGATTTATACTGGAATGAAATTTACAAATACATTTTGAGCAGAACTACACTTTTTAGTATATTTGTTTCTTTTTTTTTTTTTTGTCAAGTAAATGACATTGGTAAATAGAATGCTAATAAAAAATAACCTATGTAATTGGCATCATGGGGTCATTTGTGACCCCATTGAAGCACTTACCTGTCCTCAGGTAAGCATGCCCCATACCCGTCTCAAGTCAGGGTATACTGAGGTTACACGGAACAACACCTTTGAGTGACAATTAGGAAGTTTTTTAGAAAAATAGCAAATTTTAACTTCTAAGGGTTTTTTTTGACCCCACAGTAGCAGTTAAGGGTTTTAAAACTCACTGAAGTGTTGCCCATCCTTCCTAACCTTACATCTATGGATTCCAGAGGGGCCTTCTGCTCCTAAAAAAGGGGGGCTCCAGGCAGTCGCCCAGAACCCTCCCATCTTTCAGCCTAGAAGTTACCTCCCCATTCCCCAGGCCCCATATTTTCCTTCAAAGCCCAGGGTGAAGTCAGTTCCCATGAAGTTTTTCCAACAGCCATAGCCCAGCCCTATGATAGCCCCTCCTCCAAACTCATCACCTATATTCTTTATCTGGCATATAACACAGGCTGCTTTCATGTGCTTCTTGTTTTTGCACAGGAGACAAAACTCCCACACTGAATTGGAAGTTCCTAGGGCAGAAACTCTGCCTCTTCACTGTATGCTATCTTCGTCGTCTAAAATAGTGGCCAGGTGGTGTCATAAAGACAACAATAGGGGCTGCGGATGTAGCTCAGTGGTAGAGAACTTGCCTAGCATACAGAAGCCCCTGGGTTTGATTCTCAGCACTGCAAAAGAAGAAGAAGGGGAAAAAAGAACAGTGACACTGACTACCACTTCTTGACATCCCATTCTACACTGCTTATTTTGAATGAGAAGATTTGGAATCAGGAGTTTATACCCAGATCCTCAGGCTCCCTTTGGGTCATAGTGTCAATCCTGCTAAAATTTGGTTTCTTAACCTTTCAATGAGCCATAGAGGCAACATAGGTGTGGGTCACAGCTCAGTAAGTATTCACAGGTATTTTCAGCTCCTCAGCTCAGATACCACTTATTACTGTTGTTTTCCAGCAGATGTTGTCTTGCTCCTGGCATGTTTTGTGGAAAAACAAACACACTGCTTTGGCTCTGCAGAGAGCTCACTGACCCCTCTGAAGTTTACCTTGAACTCCATGCCCTTGACCAGCTATGCAAATAGGACCCAAACTCATCCCTGGATGCAACTGGTTCACCCTCCTCTCTTCTTACTCAAGATGGCTCTAAGAAACAAACAGACAGAACTAACCCAAAAGGGAAGGTGGAGTTATATGAAAAGGACACACATATAAACCCTTAAAACATCACACAAAGGTAGTTGGTAATGCTAAGGACTTGACTGCCATTTCCATAGGTGTTGATTATAGAATCAAATAAAGCAAAATCTTGAACAACCTCAATATTTTCTCTACTTATCATAAAATTGCATACTGACCCAATTGTAATGTGGTAAAGGAAATGAGACTGGGGAGAGAGAGTCAAATGAGAAGAATTAATATCCATCAGTAAAAGATTTTATGCTAAAACTTTTACACTGAATTTTTCATGTATAAGCTAAAGTTGGTAAAATAAAGAATAAAAAACACCTATGTACCATTTTTATTCCTTCTTTTATCAATATTAGCTTATATAAGTGAAAAATTCCAGAATTTTTCAAACAAGTTGTTCATGTCAAGAAAAATATAATTTTTCAACAAGTTACTCATATCAAGAAAAATGCCAATATTCACCCTTTATATCAAGGCTTACATGTCACCCTCTTAAAGTCACTTCTACCTATGTGGCTAATCAAGTAAACTCTCCCCAAAAGAAGCTGTTGCGACTTTTGAGCAAGCCATTTCCAGTGAATTCTCCAGGTCATACATTGTCCTAAAATGACTTTGACAACAGTGCAGCCGACTCTAATAATAGAGAAAGACTGGCTGGTTATTCACCCCTTCTCTAAGAAAGACACTAAAAAGGAAATATGAAATTTTAGAGGCTACTATCAACAGATAGGCCAAATGGTACCCTTGCTTTGTATTCTCTTTACTAAACTCAGCCATCTGTGGGAAATTGTTCTGGGAACACAGCCATTATTTTATTCAGTTTTTTGTTGTTGTAGTTATTCTCTAGTTTTAATAAATTAATGTGGTATTAACCAAAGTCACAGGTGATAGACCACAAAAAACCCACAAGTTCTGAGGGTCTGGACCAGCCCTGCCTACCTGGGATGTCTTTCCTCCTCCTAGAATCATTTGATGTGTCTAACTACACAAAGTCTATCATACATACAGATGTTAAAAAACATATTCTTTACATCTTGGAGACTAAAATGACTCATTAAGGAAGGACACCAAATTCTGTCACCTGCAGGTAATAAGCATATTTGCTTTATCCTAAGTTTCTATAGGAGAATGACCAAAAAAAGGAACTTGAAAAATCAAGTTCTGAATGAGGATCTTACATCAGAGGAAAGATGGATTTGCTCTAATTATCCCATCAAGATCAAGAAAATAGTGGACTTTCCTGATCATCCATGGAAAAGAATAAAATATAAAAGAAATTCTTGGCTAAAGCAGTCTGGTTCTAATGGAAAGAAGAGCCCTCCAATCAGGCCAATCAAGGCTAATTGCCTCTAATGACTCCTCCACCCTCATAAAGACTGCTTCTCTCCCTGCTGCACCATCATTTCAAGGGACAGACTTTCTTCTTAACATTTGGAAATAACTTTCCTACTGAATGCTCCTTCAATAACACATGGGCCATTTTTTGTTTTCTTATTCTTGTTCATTTATTCTGAGGTATACCTACCAACATCAAGATATGACATCTTTAGGATTGTAAGATGTGAGTTTTATAGATCAATTTACATAGAATTAATGATGTAATCAATGTTAACATCAAGAACTCGTTTTTTAACACCATATGACTTTCAAAATGATGTTGAAAAAATAAAAATAAATGATATTGAGAATGAGAACAATTCTAGTCAGAGTGAAAATTAACTTTTCATCCATAGGACAACTGCTCTTTAAGAAGCCATGATCACAAAGTAGATGCCAACCCAATGAATCAGCTACAAAGGATGTGTTGCACGTTCATAGGAACGCTATGAATATGAGAGAGTAAACAGGAAGACAATATGTAGGCATGTTTCTGGATCTCTTGATATGGTGACCACTGGCTGACAAACTAGGAGGAAAATCCACTTCCTTGTTAACCCAACATAGCAATGACCTAAGAGCAGGTACTTTAGACCTCAAAACAGAGGACTCCTGTGTGAATCCTTGGCTCTGAAACTTACTTACCTCCTGTGAGTCCATTTACCTTTCTGAAAAGTGGGAACATTTAAATGACAATTGTTGAGGATTAAATAAGATGGTTCGTGTAGTCCTGGTAGAAAGTAGATCCTCAAAAGTACTGGTTATCATCTCTGGGGTTTCTTTTGCTTACTCACTCAGCCTTCTACCTCCAAGCTCATTTTCAAATTGCCTGCAAACTACCTCTCTACAGTAGCAAGGATTCTTTGAGTTGCAAGGAACAGATACCCAACATGAAGTAGCCTATGCATAAAAAGAACACATAGGCTTTGAAAGATGGAATAAACAAACAGGCCAAATACAAAAAGAGAACTATAATTCACAACCATTGCAGCAACCATCCTAGGAAGCCAAACCATAGCCTCTAAAGAAATCAGCCCAAAATATGTAGGACTTGGTCAACAACTTCCAGCTTCCCAAATTTTTTATTCTGTTTCCAACTTAGGACCAGAGAAAATGGAATGTGTTTCCCTAACCAATTACAGTTCATAGGATGCCTCACTCATTAGCCTACTTCCAACCTCCCTATCCCAAAGGGGCCCTGAAGCCATCTGATCTCCCACTTCAAAGCTCTCTCCTTTTCTGCCTGCCTTGGAGTCTCTTCCAAACACAATTGATGGTAGCTGGTCCCTCTGTGAGGGCTGAATAAATAGCCTTTGCTGGTTCTCATTTAGGTGGTCTTTATTTTCCAGGTTTAATGTCATCAGAAGATGATGAGATGGCAAGGCTGGAGGCAACAGTGATGCCGCCATAACTCGTTCTCTCTCCCTTGCTAGCCATCACCTCCTTCTCTGTATCAGTGCTTTGCTCCCTTTCTGGAGTCAGGCTTGTTCCAAGCAGGTAGGCAAGGACCCAGGCTTACGTGGTACAACTTAGGAACCAGAGCAGAAAAACAACTTTTCTCCACTAACATCTCTCATTGACAGTATCCTCAACTATCTCCATCACCACCACCACCTTCCCTCCTGCAGACTTAATACTGCCCTCAAGGGGATGTTAGGGAGACACACAAAGCTCTTGTACCCAGTAAAACTATTCCTTCCCCTGGCTCAACACTCCCCCTTTCATCCTTACAAACTGCCTCAGAGAACGTTCTGGTCAAGGTCACCAATGAACTTCACTTTTCCAAATCCAGTGGTCTGCCCAGGCAAAGCAGGCCACTTTGCCTCCCTGTGAATATTAAAGATATTTTACCTACACCCACACCAGTTTTGATCTCCTTTCCTTTGGTGGAAATCCAGCTCTCTGCCTGTGTTCCTGCTCCTATTCATGTTTCTTCACTGATACTGCTCTATCTGTTATCCCCTTTTCCTGCATTTCAGTCCTATTTGATGCCCTCACCATCTGAAAAAGTTCCTGTTCTTAGCTGCTGTCTATATTTCTCCTCCTCTCCCAAGCCAGGCTGCTAAGGGGTACAATTCTTACTCTGCACTTAGTTCCCTTTGTACGTTTGCCATCTCAGTAACCAGGCCTCCATACCCACTGCCATTCCCTCCCAGTGACTTGAACCATGTAAAGCACTCTCTCCACTCCTGACTCCCTTTCTCTTTCCCACACCATTCTGGAATCACCACTTGCTATCCTTCCACAAAGGCTAGACCCTTGATTCCTAACAAGTGAAGTGATCTAGAGCAAACAGACTTAGAGCTGACCATAGTGGCACAATCCTGTAATCCCAGCACTTGGAAGGCTGAGGCAAGGGGATCTCAAGGATACATAGCAAGTTCTAGGCCAGCTTGAGCTAAATGGTGAGACCCTGTCTCAAAAAAAAAAAAAAAAAAAAAAAAAAAAAGAACAACAACAACAACAAAAAGAATAGAATAGAACTATTAGATTCTCAAAACAATATGCTTATCCTACCTGACAGGTCAGACCTAGAATTACTGAGAAGTATTGCTCCAATTTTCCCATGGATTAATGAAGGAAAAACTATATAACCACTTCATCTTTTATTAAATTTTTAACAAATATTACTAATAAAAATAATATCCTCAAAATGACAGACAAGCTAAAACAATATGTAAAAAATTTTAAACAACTTTTTTAAACTTTATTAAAGAATCACATTTTGTTAAAAACTAAAAATCGACCTGGGGAAACACTAATCAAAAGCATATGAAAGTAGGTGCAACTAAAATGCCACATGGTAAAAATTTGACAAATTAACCCTCCTGACTAAATTTGCATCTGTAACATTTTAATTGGGCAAATGGGCTTGGTTGGCTTTGTTGTTGTTAGGTCCCATGTCTAGTAGGGTCCAACATAGAATGACCACAAAATAAAGCAATTTAACAATTATAAGCTGGTAAATTGTCCTTTTGAATTTTCTATGAAAAGGAATTATTCCATATGAAAACAACTCTGGTAAAATCACAATAAAATGGAAAATAATTGATAATTTAAAATGTCCTAAAGATAAAATTGATTAAGACATTGAACTAGTTTTATGGAATAGTCTCCATAAAATTTTATCAAAGTTAGAATAACACTATGTAGAATGTTATATCGATAAATACATTTATAAATGTATTGTATTTACATAAATGTATGGTATTTATTCATAAATACACACATCCCTGGAGTCAAATCAGCAGGATAAAAACATCCACTTGATTGAAACTATAGAATTGAAATACACTTTCCGTCCAAGTAGAGTTTCTTGATCTCCCAGGCTGGCCTACTGCTTTGCTAACACTTTCTTTTCTTCCTAGCAATTACAACCTTGTGCCGCAATTGCCACCAGAGTGTAAGCCCCTCAAAGGCAAAGTTGTTGTATCCATCTTTGTCTCCACAGTGCCTAGTACAGGACCTACCACTTAGTACATGCTCAGTGATTGTCCAACAAAAATGAACTTAGTAAGTCGACACCTAGTTAGAGTTTCTCAAACTTAACATACATCAGGATTACTTGCCTGCAGCTATACCATGATAGTGTCCCATCCTGTCAGATCTCAGAAGCTGAGGAGGGTTGGGCCTGGTTAGTACTTGGATGGGAAACCACCTGGGTACACCAAGTGCTATAGGTTTGGAAGAAGGACCTGGCAGGTCACTCTCCCCTCAGGAAAAAAAAAATCAGCCATTGAAACCCTATGAATAGCAGAGAAGCACTGACATAGTGCCAGGCATGGCACTGTGTCAGGGAGTGTTTCTTTATGTTGTACATAGGGTCACTATGAGTCAGTCTTGACCCAAGGGTACCTAACAACAACAGAATCAGTTGGGAAACTTGGTTAACCTGTAAATTTGAAGACCCCATTCCCAGGAACTTCTGAATCACTAACCAGAGCCCAGAGTAAATCACATTTTGAAAAACAACATTAGGACAGAAAGAATTCTAACAACTCAGAAGTATCTACCATATATATCAGTTAAGAATGTTTTCAGCTGTATCTAACAGAAAGCTTTACCTACTGAGGCTTGCAAGCAAGAAGTTCAGTGGTGTAGGTATTAACACTGGTTCTTCAACTTGAGGATATTGGAGCTGGTATCTGAGATTCTCTTGGCTTCCTATTTGCTTGTCACCTCATGGGTGATAAATGCATGCTGTAATTCCAGGCATCACATCCATATTCAAAGCAAGAAGAGGGGCAAGCAAGGCCAATTGTATATTTTTCCTTTATAGAGTAAAAATATTACAAGAAATTTTCCTATAGACTTTCACTTAAGTCCCTTTGGCTAGAACTTTGTAAATGGTCATTCCTAGCTGCAAGGGCAATGGAAAGAGCAAATGTTAGCTTTTCCTGCCTCTGTGGTGAAAAACCTGAGAACAAAAGGGGTTGAGAATGAATATGAATGCCATATTATTATCTCCAGTAATTCTTCATCTACCCAGTCCACCAAAGAATAATCCTCACAACTCTTTGAGGTAGATTCTACTACTATCCCTATTTTATAAAAGAGACACCGATAGAGTAATTACCTTGCCCATAGTCACTCAGTTGGTAAGTGACAGAGTCAAACCCAGGTAGTGTGGCTGAAAAGTCAATGCCTTAACTTCTCCATTCCATGGCTTTCGAAATAAGCTCTTGGTGAGTGAGTCTTTAGCCACTGTCAAGCACAGATATAGTCAACCTTTATTGTGCTATAAACATCTCCTAGTAAAACAGACTTTCAAATATAATCTTTTTATGTCTCCCTTTCAAGTGCTGCCTGAGGATGAGATAACATTTTTTATACACATTAAAATTCAAAACTTGTCCTACTGCCTGGTTTATTTTGGGCCTGGTTATCTTTCATCCTGTACCTTAGTACCTGAACTCTGTCCAAACTATAAGCATGCTAGGAAAGTGTTGCAAATGAAGTCCCAATACAATAGTAGGCACAGCCTTATTATAGGCCTGTTTTTCCAAACTGGAAGATATGTTGTAATTTTCAGTAACACTGAGCCCCTGAGGTCCCTCTAAAAACTGAACCTATTTATTCTAAGATGTGGTCATGAAGCTCAAGCTTCCAAAAAAAGATAACTTTTCCCTAGAGTTGTGCATATGGTAATGGAAATAAAGCAAGGTAAAGTGATAAAAATAAGATTTACCTCCTTTAGAAGACCTGAACCTTTTTCCTTCCCCCAATCATACTAAATGATTTTATGTACAAATTTCTTCTGTGATATGGAAATTTTAATATTAAGAATCAGGAATGCATGCCATTGTGTCCCACTGTTGAAGGTGGAGAGTTGCTACATGATTTTTAATTAAAAATAGGTTTATTTTTTCTTATACCAAAATTAATATATATTTACTTTAGAAAATTTATCATAAAAAATAAGAGTACTTTTAAAATCCACAATCTCACCACTTTTAGGCAGCTGCTATTTAATATCTTAGTATATAATCCCCAGATGTTTTCCTATCAGACAATGTATTAACAACTAATATAATTAGACTGAGTCAAGGTTAGTTCTATGCTTCCAGACACTAACATTGGCTATTCAGCTGGTGGGAGCAAAGAAAGGATTGAACTGGGAACAGACACTTAGCAGGGAGCTACTGGAAGCAAAATGGGTAAAGGTGCTGAATTTTTTAGCCTCGAATCTTCGGTGTCACCACGTACAATGATTGGACCCTATTTTGTTACCCATTTCTGCTTATTATATGGACTCCAGATAAGGAATTCAGCACCTCCATCTATAAGCAGAGACTAGGTCCACCAAAGGCATAGCCAATCCCATTAGTTCACTGAAAACTAGTCACACCCAAGCAAGAACATGCCAAAAGTATGGCTTTGGAAGTATTTTACAGACAGTGGTAGTATCAGATGAAGAATGGATCATTTCAGGAATTCCAGCTAATAAGCAAAACTGGGTAATAGAATAGGGGCCAACCCTAGTACATGTGACACCAAAGCATGAAATGGGCTGTTATCAGTGTGCTAAGACACAAAACACAGGGATTCCCCCAGAAAATCCATCGATAGAGTGCAATAAAATAACTCAGAGATGGGGAAAATGCCAGGAGTCCAAAGGGGGCCAGGTGAGCCAATTACCTGATCCAAAAGATTACTGGTTCTGATGGAACAGGGTGGGGAGCCTGGCCCTTTTACCCCCAGGTGTGGGAAAATCACAGGTATTTCTAAGTCCTGCTCATTTGCCCCCCCCATTGGTTCTGAGAAAGAAGTAGGGCCAATAAATAGAGGTATTGGTTATCTTGAACAAGAAAAGGATAGAATTGGGGTAGAAAGCATCCAGTGCAGGCCAATGGGTCATAGCATCTAGGCCATCTTCACGGTTGAACCAAGTGGGAAGACTGTAGGGTTCTTGAGTGGCATAGTCTGATCATTAGGTGCAGGATGAACATTAAGTTATCATCTACCATTCTACCTATGATCCTGATGTCAGGTAAACTAGCCAAAACATCATTTCAGACACACAGTATTAATAGTCATCAACAAATGCCAGCCAATGTCAGAGTGGAAACCTAATGAGCCAAGCACACCTGAACCAGAGAGAGACCCCCATCCTCCTACAATATCCCTCCCAGGTTCTCTGTTGAAGCTCAATACAATTGTGTTCAATATAATTGTGTACAAATGTTCTAAAGGTCCAGATTCATTATCACAGAGCAAGTAAGGCAAGTAATGAAAGGCAGATATGGAAGTGAAAGGTAATGAACTCTTTAGGCTCTGCTGTCCAAGAGGTCACATACTCTGCCACTGTAGTGTGAAAACATCCATAAACAATTCATAAATGAATAAATTGGCTAGGTTTTCAGATCTTACAAAATAGACAGAGAGCCTGATATGGTCTACAACCATAATTGCCAATCCCTGATCTATTGAGACACAGAGATATTAATCAAATAATTCCTTAAACACATATAAAACATTACACTGTGATGATGCTACAAAGAAAATTGCAGAATTGGGGAGGCTGATATAGACATTGCTGCAGAGCTATGATATGATCGAGGAGTAGCTGTTATACAGGTGAAGAAGTGATAGGCAGAATAAGTATCTTATGCAAAGGCCCTGAGGCAGGGGATGTTAGGTTGTTGTTAGGTGCTATCGAGTCAGTATCCGACTCATAGTGACCCTCATAGGGTTTTCAATGGCAGACTGTTTCGGGATTGCCTTGGGAGTGGATTGCCAGGTCCTTCTCCCATTTTTGTGGTGCTGGGAATTGAACTCGGGACCTCAGAGACTGTAGCGCAGTGCTCTACCAACTGAGCTAAATCCAAGCCCCAAGGCAGGGGATAGTCTGACCTATTCAAGAGAGGTACATCTGGCTCTTCCTAGCACTCAAAGTGAAAGTAGGAGAAGACTTAAAGCTAGATGGATCATAAAGCCCAGAGTGTACAGGGTCTTTGTGGGACATTCTTAAGATTTGCTTCTTTGATGATGGGAGAAGACAGGAGGGGGAGGAGCAACAAGGACGAGCAAGGATTAAGAGAGAGGTCGACCTCAAAGTGAACAGCCCAACTTTAATAGTTTGGGAAATAATTATAATAATATCAGCAATACCAAAAGATGGTAATAATGCAAATGAGCTAGATTATTCGTGAAATACTGCTGACAATGTACAAAGATAAATCACTACAGAAAAAAAGTGTGGACCTAAATAATAATTGGGATGCAAGGGCATACAGAAAAATATTCCCACAAAAAGACATGTAAGTAGAAGAGAGGCCATTACTGGGGGAGAGAGGGGAGGAGAGGCCCAAGAGGGTAAGGGGGAAGTTATCTGTGCAATGTACAATGAAAGGCATATATGGAAATGTCACAATGAAATGCATATCAGAATGAAACACATTAAGTTGTACATTAAAAATTTCCAACAAAAAAGAAGTGTTATCTGTAAAACTAGTAAATAAAGCCAAAATTTTGACAAAAAAAAAAAAAAAGATTTGGTTCTTAAGAGCAGTCGGAAGGCATTCAAATGAAGCGAGGTCATTCACTGAACAAATACTAACTGAATGCCTGCCATGTGCTAAGCACTCAATTACAGTGAGCAAAACAGAGTTTCTGCCTTCATCGACCTTACCTAGTATGTGTGAGGCCCTGGGTTGAACTATCATACTGAAAAAAATATTCTTTCACTAACTCTGAAGAAAGAAATTTCAATTGAGGATTTCACTTTTTTAATGGACTAACCTAGAGACCAGGCACCCGGGGACTGGACTGCAAAGAGTCACTCGAATGATATATTTGATGGCTGGCAGTGAGGTGATTTGGGGTGGAGGACAAGCACACAGCAGCCTCCCATATGTCACAACAGGGACAGGATTAAATGATGACTTTAACACCAGAAGAAAGCCAGAAGGGAAAAATAGCAAGCTATCCAAAAACTCCTGCTTCCTCGATAGAGTCATTCCCAGGAGCAATTCAGCATGAATGAGTTATTTTCTTCACAGTGATATAGAGGTTAAGAAACTGGGCCTCTGGGCAAAATTGTCTGAATTTAAATCCCCTGGCTCCAACCTTTACTGTACGTGTGTTTTTGGGAAATAACTTGATCCTAAGATTCAGTTTACTGTAAAAATAGAGAATAAGAGTACACTTACCACAGTATCTATGATGATTAATCATCATGATTGCCACATTGATTGGATTGAGAAGTGCCTAGGAGATTTGTAAAACGTACCTCTGAGAGCATCTGGGAGGGTGCTTCCAGAGAGGATTAACTAAGGAGGAGGGACCTGCTCTGAACATGGGTGGAACCATGCCACAGGCTGAGAGCCCAGATGGAATAAAAGAGGGAAAAGGAGAGAGTCCAGGAGTGTCAGCATTCTCTCTCCCATTCATTCATTCTCTCTCCTTCCCTCTCTCTCTCTCTCTCTCTCTCTCTCTCTCTCTCTCTCTCTCTCTCTCTCTCTCTGAGTTTCCTGGCTGCCAGAAGGTGAGCTGCTCTGCTGCTCTGCTCTGCCATGCCCTCCCTACTATGAACCCTCTGAAATCAGTGAGCAAAATAATTTTCTCCTTAAGTTGTTCTCTGGTATATTTGTCACAGTGACTATCACAGCATTATTGTGAGGATTAATGAAATTATTACATTAAAAAAGTACCCCAGTAGTTACTAGCATTTAGTAAATCCTTAATAATGATTGTCTATTATTATTCTTGCCTGGCTCTGTAGCACTGTGGCACCCAATCCCATCAGATCTCAGAAGCTAAGCAGGGTCGGGCCTGGTTAGTACCTGGATGGGAGACTGCCTGGGAACACCAGAAGCTGTAGGCTGGGAGAAGGACCTGGCAACCCCCTCCCAAAAATCAATCTGCCATTGAAAACCCTATTAACAGCAGAGAAGCACTGAGACAATAGTGCTTAGTACGTAGGGTCACTATAAGTCGGACACCAAGTCAATGGCACCTAACAACAACAACAAAAACAACATTATTTTTAATATTATTAGCACCATTTTTGAGAAGGCTTATAGTGAGAACTTTTTTAAACACTCAATTACTTTCAAGGACTAAAATACAAAGCAATTATCTTTTACTTCAGAAAAGCTAAAATATGCCATTTAGAACCCCCAAACCTAAGCTACCCCAAAGAACACATGAGGAATGGGGTGGTGGTTATATCCAGGTCAGTATGTTGCTAAAGGAGTGAGAAAGAGGGATCAAGTCTTAACTTTCCCTATTTATCCTTTTGTAACCTTCTAAATTTCAAATCACAGACACATATTGTGTATTCACTTAATACTTCATTAATTTTTTAAAAAAGAATATGAATGCTCAAGAGGATGCAGTATAATGTAAAGAATACTAGACTAGGATTCAGGAGACCTGGGCTCTATCACTTATGTGCTACGAGATCACAGCAAGACACTTACTACCTTCTTGGATTTTGTGGATATAAAATAAAGAAACTAATGCCTCCCAGAACTCTTCACTGGGTTTATCTGAGGGTCAAGTGAGATTATAGAGCCACTTTCTAAGGTACAAGGCACTATACAAACAAGATAGCATTATTGTTACTGGAAGCAGTATTGCTGGAACCAAGCTCCTTGATTGTTTTGGCTCCTGGAATCACAGAAGATTGAAAAGTTTGGCTTCAAGAATTGAGTCACCCACTGGAGGAGTAGATGGTGTCCCTTTTCAATTTAAATCTTCCTGTACTTTACACCATACATCAAATCCCACTCCCCAATAATGCCACCAGAGAAAACAATGTCTATAAGCTGCCATACCGGCATCCAGAACATTTAAATTGAACTATTACCTCTTCAATATCCAGCACTGATAGATGGAATGAATTCCAAATGTAAACATGTACTATGTACCAGTTAGGATAAGGGTAAAAAAAATCCCAGTTCTAACTATCTGACTTCTCTAATCACATAAGAACTGTGCAAACTTTTGAAGGCAAAGAAAGATACCTCTTTGCCAGCTGACCCTGAAAACTCAAGATGTTGGAGAGAAAAACAAAAGCCAGGAACAGTTTTAGACAATCCAAGGATTGAAACTCTGTGCCTGGAGCTGAATGCCATGTGCAGCAAGCTCAACTCCAACTAAATATTGTACTTAAGCCTCCCAAACCAATCTTATTGCATGAACAAATCTGCTATAATCTGGTGCCTGAGAGGCTCACCTATGAATATTGTTCCTGTTGTTAGATGCCATCAAGTTAGGTCTGACTCATAGTGATCCTCATAGGGTTCTCAATGGCTGATTGTTTGGGGATTTCTTTGGGAATGGATTGCCTTGTCCTTCTCCCACTTACCTATGAATAATTTCAACTAGCTCAGGCCACCCAGCAGGCAGGAGCTAGGAGGATAAATCCTTGCCCCATTAGGCTCTCCTTCTGGTCCCCTGCTAGGACTCTTTCTTCATTGACCATACTCTACTGGAAGCCAGAAGACCTGGAAACCCTTTGTGTGGTGTCCCTAGGTCAGCTTTTCAGAGCAGAGAGCCAGATGACATAAAGGGAAGGCAGGGGAGGGGTGGTAACAGGAACCAGGGATCCAAAGAAGAATCCACACAGCATCAATAGAACTACAGTGTCCATCAGGAGAACAAAATCTCTACATCAGGAGTCTCTCCATTCACCTCCCTGATGTTTCTCATCTTTGTGGATAAGACCTGTCAATGAGCCTTTAGATTTTATTTAAGTTTATTCCATGTTTTTCCTTTCACTGTTGAGGGCAGCCTTCTAAAGGTGTCTTCACAAATGCAGTCCGCACTCAAGCCATTTCTCTAACAGCAGATGATCCCTGGGGATATCATATTTGAAAGGGGGTTTAACTTTGATATACATACACAAAAAAGATCATGCCTCTTTTCGTTCAGGGAGTTGGTGTGCTTAACTACCCTCAACTCTTCTTTAATAAAATGTTGTGGACCTGTAGCCAACATCTGAAGAACAGTATCACTGGAAATTCCCTCACCAGCGTGCCCACCAGGGCCATGAGACACAGCTGGTGTTAGCCATTGGGAACCGGAAGGAAAATGGTGGTGATGTCATGGGCCACACCTTCCTACCTCAGGGAATTGCTATTTGATTATGTCATAATTTCTTTTTGGAAACACACTTTATGACCTATTGTCTGTTATTCTACCAAGACTGGAAGATGAAACCTCTGATTACCCCAACTCAGGAGAACATTCCATGGGAAGCATTTTCTCTCCACTCTAACCCATTCAGGGGCCCTCAGGCCTCCAGTAGTCTCTAAAAGTGCCACAGGTTCAGTAACAGATCCAGCTTCAAAACTAAAACCTGTACTATGTGGGATCAAGGGCTAGGAAGAGAAGAGTCAAGAACCGTATGCTTCCACTGGCCTGTTTCCCAGCAAATTTGCCAGAGGGGTAAGACTGGAGTTAATAGAGGACTGTTGCTGTTGTCATTAGGTGTCATGGAGTCATATCTGACTCATAGTGACCCTCATAGGGTTTTCAATGAGTGACTGTTTCAAGATTGTTTTTGAGAGTGGTTGCCACATCCTTCTCCCATTTTTGCAAGGCTGGGATTGAACTTGGGTCCTCAGAAAGTACAGAGCAGTGCTTTACCAACTGAGCTAACCTCCAGCCCAATAAAGGACTTTGTTTTTAGGTGCTGTCAAGTCGGGTCCAACTCATAGCAACCCTATGTACAGTAGAATGAAACATTCTCCAACACCATGCCATACCCAGCACTATTGTCAGTACTTCTCTGCTATGCATAGGGTTTTCAATGGTGGATTGTTTCAGGAGTGGATTGCCAGGTGCTTCTCCCTAGGCTGGAGCACCTGGTATTCCCAGGTGGTCTCCCATCAAAAGACTAACAAGGTAGACCCTGCTTAGCTTCCAAGATCAGGTAGGATCAGATGCTAGGGTTCTATGGCTACAGACAATAAAGGACTAAAGAGCAGGAAATACCATTCTAGGAAATACCATATTTCATAGACTCTAAGAAATCAACAATTTGTAGGATACATCATTATTTTATGTACCACTAAGAAGGAAAACCCCTATATGTCTGTCAGCTTGTCATGCTGTGGGGGTTTGTGAGTTGCTGTGATGCTAAAAGCTATGCCACCCATATTTCAGATACTAGCAGAGCCACTGATGGTGGACAGCTTTCAGCGGAGCTTCTAGACTAAAACAGACTAGGGAGAAGGACCTGGTATCCCTCTCCCAAAACAATTAGCCTTTGAAAACCCTATGAATAGCATAGAAACACAGTCAAATCTAGTGCCAGAAAATGAACCCCCCCACACACCCCAGGCTAGAAAGCATTCATGAAAGTACTATAGAAGTGTTGCTTCCTCAAAGTAGAGTCAACTTTCATGATGGGAATGGAGCAAGACCCCTGGGACCTTTAGTTTCTGATGTGGAATGACTCAAAATGAAAGAAATATAATGGCTGCAACAACAGGCTCAAACATAAAAAGATTGTGTGCATGGCACAGTGTTGGGTAGTGTTTCAGTCTGTTGTACATAGGATCATTATAAGTTGTATTCAACTTGACAGCACCTATCTACAATAAGAAGGAAAAACACTGCCAATCAACAAAACACCTCCTTCTTTGAAATTTCTGTGATTTCTTCCAAGGGATTTGGAGGTTCCTGACGCCATTAGTTGCATTGCTTGCCCTATTCCAGGCAATCCTTTTGTACACAGTCCAGTAACACACATAACCCAGCTCTAGCCACATGTGGTCATCTTCCTTTCTTAAGTGCCATGAAGCTGTTTATAAATATGGGATTATCTCCATTCTGCCAAGATAGATATTTGCTTCACTGCCATCAAAGCTCTACTTTGCTGCTCTCTTTCATGCCTCTGTGTACACAATTACTTCATTCCAGGGCTGAAGAATAATGTTAACTTTCTGAAAATATTGCAAACCATAGCAAGTAGAACCAATGATGAACATACTTCAATTAAAATGAGGATTCTATGACCAACAATGACCAAGCTTACACACCAAGTGCACAACACTAACAGATGCCTCACTGGTAGCAAATGAAACATCACCCTTTGCAAATCTCATCTTGGCTTCAGAGATGCTAAAATATGTGTGATGGAGGGAGGTATATCTTTTAATCATAGAAATATGACATATACAGAATGCACCCTACATTTAACTGGCTAGTACCCAAGATCTAGGGCACATTTTAATTCATATATTTAAATATGGAATGTTTCACAAACTTGTGTGGGTCATCCCTGCAAAGGGGCCATGTAATCTTTTCTGTATCATTCCAGTTTTAGTATACGCCAAAGCAAGAACAAAAGAGTACATTTTAAAACCATCTGGTCTTAGTATGTGGGTAGAGTCTCAATAGGAAATAGATGGCACTCCCACTAAGGGGTAATTAAAAAGAATTTAACAAAGACACTGCCTATCAAGTGTGAGCACAGCTAAGGGAAACCACCAAGCACCTCTAGGCTTGTAACAGCAGGAAATAATACATCCTATGGCTTGAGAATGTCAGAGGAAAGGAGGTCACTTGACCCCAGAGAAGCCTGTGTGCAGAGGACCTGCAGCCAGTGGTAGAGTGTAGTGGCTACTCTCTGGAGACTGGCAGAAAGAGGGCAGGAGGTGTAAAGATGCTAACATCCTTGACCATCTGCCCTCAACCCTACCTGGGGCCCCCTATTCACCAGTCACAGGTGGGGGTGGTCCATGGAGGTCAGCCCCCACGGCAGAGAGTAGGGTGGAGAATGAGAAAAAGGCAAAAGAGAATATCCAACATTGAGGGTTCACCAGGGAGCTAACCAGGTTTTAGCTTCAAGTTCAGTTACTCTATGATTGCCTTACAGCGATTTTATGACCAAGGTTGATATTTAGAGGTTCGTCAATGAAAATTATTACAAACAGCAAAGACCCAATAATTTGGAACCTAATTGCTCTTTTGTTTGAGTGTGAGACTAGATCCAAATGAGTTTTCTGGGAAAAAATCTTAATCCTACCTCTGGTTATTCCACTTACACGGAAAAAAAAATGATTGGGAGCCAGGTAAGCAGATGGGTAGGTAGACAGACACAGATACAGTCCAACCTTGCCTTATCTCCATAAGGCAGCTCCATGTGGCTAGGGCAACAACAGGTATGGTTAAAATGTGATGAATTCAGGGGCTTCAAAGCCATGTTTCCATGTAGATTAATAATGATAAAAGTAATATGCCCTGGACTTAATGTATACTGGATATTGGGCTACGTACTTGATATTCAGACCTCACATAATCTTCACACACCCATCTGAAGTCAGGACTATTAATATTTCTACTCTATAGTGGTTAAAAAATAGAAGCAAGGATGAATTACTTTAGTAGTTACCAAAGGCTAGGTACAAAGAAAGGGAAGACATTGGTCAATAGGTACAAAGCTCTAGTAAGACAGGAGGAGCAAGTTCTGATGATCCATTATGCAGTAGGGTTACTACATTGTTTTTGTTGTTATAGTTAACAGTAATGTATTGTACAGCCTGCAGCCGTACCACTGTAGCGTCTGATCCCATCAGATCTCGGGAGCTAAGCAGGGTCAGGCCTGGTTAGTACTTGTATAGGAGACCACCTGGGAACACCAGGTGCTGTAGGCTTGGAAGAAGGGCCTGGCAACCCACTCCCAACAAACAACCAGCTGTTAAAAACCGCATGAATAGCAGAGAAGCATGACAATAGTGTTTCATTGTTGTTGGTTGTACACAGGGTCACTGAGTCAGATCAACTCAACAGCACCTAACAACAACAATAACAATGTATTGTACATTTCAAAATATCTAGAAGAGAGGATTTTGAATACTCTTACCATAAAGAAATAAATGTTAGAAATGACAAAGATGCTAATTACCTGATTTTATCATTGACCATTATACAACGTATATATGCATCAAAACATTACTGTGCAGCCCATAAGCATGTAGAATAATTGGGTGTCAGTTGAGAGTAAAATAAAACATTTAAGATGAAATAACCTGGATCATATCACTTTCCTGCCTAATATGCTTTCTCCTACACGTGGAAGAGAATCTGAAGAACCCACCTGGGCCAACAGGGTGATCAGGTCCCAACCTGGCTGTGGCTTCTCTCCTGTTCCGATGGCCCATTTCACACACTCCAGCACCCTGGGCTTCCTTCATTTCCCCAGGCTTTTCCTTCCTCAACATCTTCACATATGCTGCTCTCACTGCCTACACTGAACAGCCTTCTCCTCCTGTTGAAGGTCCAGTGCCTTTTCATATGTTGTCAGCTCAGCTGTCAACTTCTCCGAGACCTCCCCTGACTACCCCACCCAAAGGAGATTCATCTTTTTGCAACCTCGCCCTTTTCTCCTCTCTGAGGCCCGTGTTTGTTTCCTTAGCAGTTTCCCACACTGTGTGTGTGTGTGCGTGCGTGTGTGTGTGTGTGTGTGTGTGTGACTCCCACTAAAACATGAGTTCTGTCTTTGGGAATCACATCTTGACTCGGTCCTCTTCTTAGCTTCCCCTACCTTCGTTCTCTCAGCCTCTGTGTGTCCTTTGTCATCTTTGTTATAGTTTTCTATACTTTTGTTTTCTTTTGTCCTGTTCTTGAATTGTTTCCCCACAGGAACCAAAGTTCCTTTGTTCACCACTCTATCCTCAAAAGGGGAAATTTACCTGGCATGTTGATGGTCAAAACTGCCACAGGCCTTGGGGTCACAGAGTGGGTAGACTTCCATCCAGACTGTCTTCCCCCCCAGAGCCCATCCTCTTCTCCAGCCCACAGCAGTGCCTCCAACATGATGTCCCTCTCCCTGGAAATGGCAGGACACAGATGGTCATGTTCTGCACATGTGGTCCGCCTCTATTTCTGTCTCCAGTGTTCCCTAACCAAGTTGGCTGAACTGAAAAGATACATGCCTTTTTTGAGCCAAAAAAGGAAAACTGGACATCTTATCTTCAATCCCAGCTGTTCTAGGCTGCATGGAAATTAGTCCTGTTTTCTTATGGGTGGGAGAAGCAGCTCCTGTAGGCATTCAAGTGACATAAAGGCAGCATCACTACCAAAGGTGTCGGCTCTGGTCTACACCAGCTTTCCCTCCATTCCCACACCATTTGTTCCTGTCAGCTGGCTCACAAAAAGAAACAGGATGCACAAAGCCATGCACAGCCTCATCTCCTTCTCCTGGGTTATATATCACATGCATTTAGTGTAATCTGCTGAAGTTTTATATGTGTCCTTCCTCTGGTGACACTTCCTGCTTTTCTATTCCTTCCTAACTCTTCCAATACTTTCCTTCTGCCAGGGAATTTGTTCCATATGAGCACGTGTACTCATGCCTTTTAAAGCACAACTTTGGCTATCTTCCCAGCGAAGGAGGAAGAAGCCTTTGTGGCCAAACTAATTCAACAAGCTTCAATCATTCATGGAATATTTATTAAATGGGAAGAAAGCAACGGTTCCACCATTTGCTATTAATCTGTGATCTGTGACCTGGGAAATCACCTATCCTCAAATGCAGAAGTGGTTTATGACCAAAGTTTAGAAACTGTTTAAAAAAAATCATGGACACACATCACTTATGCCACATAGCCCAGAAAGAAAATAGGTTTTGTGGGAAAGGGGAAGATAACAAGCAGGGAAGTGCAGAGAGCCCCTCCCTGAGCTTTCATGATCGCAAGAGCTTAAGCTAAGCATATAGCATCCCCAAGTCCATGGTCAGCCATTTTGCATTATTTTGTGTGATGATCAGGTAGGTGTGTCCACAAAAGGAGACAAAGCAGAGACCCAGAACTGTGAAGTGCAATGTACTCACAGGTCCTAGAGATAGGAGGCACAGTCAGCCACACAGGGCCACACAGAAAGATACTAATATGGTCAGCAGGCAGAAGACAGAAGCAAGTGGAAGCTTTAGGCAAGAACTTTTATGGAAATTTCCATGGGAAAGACAAAGTAGTACACAGTGAAGAGTTTAGCATTGGATAGTTTAAATAATTTCAGCAGGATTTGGATAATATGGAGTAGTGTCTAGTGGCCTGGTTATCAGTCCTAAAATGATTAAGGCAGAGAAATGCTGCCACCTGGGGGTACGGGCCACACAGAGGAGGTATCACTCTGGACTGAATAGGTTGCATATGAAAGGCATGCTCCCAGCTGGACCCTTTGATATTTCTAAGAATTATCTAGCTCTAAGAAGAGACCATCTCTTCAAGAACATTTTTTAAGATATCAAAAGAGTATAACTTACAGAAAATTTTAAAATATATGCAACAGAGATGATGGTTAATTGTATATGTCAACTTGACTGGGCCATAAGATGCCCAGATAGCTGGTTAAACATCATTTCTGGGTGTGTCTGTGAGGATGTATCCGGAAGAGAATAGCATGTGGATTGGTATACAGAGTAAAGTGGATGGCCTGTGATGGACATCATCCAATGAATTGCAGATCTGAATACAATAAAGAGGAAAAGGAAGAATGAATTCGAACTCTGCCTGACTTTTTGAGCTGAGACATCTACCTTTGGCACTCTTAGTTCCTACATCTTCAGTTCCCAAGACTGGAATCTGTACCACACACTCCCCAGCTCTTAGACCTTAAAAATTATACCATTGGCTTTCCTAGGTCTCCAGCTTGCAGTCCCATGGCAGATTTTAGGACTTCTCAGTTTCTAGAATTGTGAGAGCCAATACCTTACAACAAATTTCTCCCTAGATATATAGACATAGATTTAGATACATGAGATACAGATTGTATTATTTTTCATGTTTCTCTGACCAAATTACCTGACACGTTGTTGTTAGGTGCCATGGATTCAAGTCCGACTCATAACAACCCTATGTACAACAGAACAAAACCCTCCCCAACTCTGTGCCAGGCAATCTTTTTTATGTTTAAGCCCATTGTTGCAGACATTGTATCAATCCATCTACTTGAGGGTCTTCCTTTTTTCCACTGCCCTGCAACTCTCCCGAACATGATGTCCTTCTCCAGGGTTTGATCCCTCCTGGCAATATGTCCAGAATACGTTAGATGCAGTCTAGCCATCCTTGCTTCCAAGGAGCACTCTGTTTTCACTTCTTCTAGGACAGATCTGTTGCCTCTTTTGGCAGTCCCTGATATATTCAATATTCCTCTGCAGCATTATAATTCAAAAGCATCAATTCTTCTCTTGTGTCCTTTATTTGACAAACAACTTTCATAACCATACAATGCAACTGGCATCAGTCAGGGACACCTGACTGTCATCAGTCAGATACACCTTCATCTTCAATATGACATCTTTACTTTTCAGCACTTTCAGGAAGTCTTTTGCAACAGCTTTTCTCACTGCAATGCATCTTTTGATTTCTTAAATGCTGCTTCTGTGGGTGTTGATTTTAGAACCAAGTACAATAAATTCTTGGACAACCTCAATCTTTTTTCAGTTTACATGAGGTTGCTTACTGACCCAAGTATAAGGATTTTTGTTTACTTGATATTGAGGTACAATCCACATGAAGGCTGTGTTCTCAGATCTTCATCAATAAATGTTTCAAATCCTCTTCACTTTCAGCAAGCAAATTACCTGACATAGACAACTTAAAAGAGGAAAGATTGATTTTGGGCTCATAGGGTTTTAGAGGGTTCAGTCTATCATGGTAGGAAAGGCATGGCAAAGCAGCTGAGTTCACATCACAGTGGCCGGGAAGCAGAGAGAGCTTACAGAAAAAGAAAATATTCTCCCAAGGAGCCACACCCACTGACCTACTTCCTCTAGCTACTTCAAATTTGCTAAAGTTTTTACAACTTCCCAATATAGTGCCACTAGCTTGGAACCAAGTGTTCAACACATGAGGCTATGGGAGACATTTCAGAGTCAAACCATAACATAGATATATAAATATATTTTCTATTGTTCTATTTCTCTAGAGAACACTAACCAATACAGTACTACACTGTTCTGATGTAGCAAAGACCACCACCATCAAGATCCAAACATTTTCAGGAACAGAGGACAGAGGATATCCATGTGACTATAATATTAAATGCTCTCTTGTCAAAGAAATGGCCTTGTCAGAAACAGAGACTCTGGAGCCAAGGGCTACACTCGGTCTGTTCTACAATGGAGCTAATGAAGACCTATTGAGCAATCTCTCTGTTACTCTACTAAAGGTGAAAAGAAATGAACCTCTAGGGTCACCATATTTTTCTCTCAGAAGCTAAATGGGTTCATCTCTCAATGCAAAGGGCTACTGAGTCCACTGGAGAACCCAGCAAATGATACTGATTCACTTAACAGCTTTTCAATCTCAGGAGAACACAGTCACAAAATAGCTTAGCATTACTAGTATTTGGACTTTGGCATGAATCCCCAGACTGATTGCAGAAACCTGGGGAAAATATATTCCATATGGGTGGAGGATTGAATCCATGGAAAGGGATATGACCCTGAAAAGAGTGACAGAGAAGACCTCTGAGCACTTGAACTCAGCCATTCTGAGTATACAGGATTAGAGGATTGAGTGGCCCTAAAAAGCTGGGGATGAGAAGGAGGCAACACAGGCAAAGAAGGAAGGAAGAATGCCTTCTAAATAGTGAAAATGGTACCAAAGGACAGAAAAAAAATGGAACCCCTGGTGTCCCACGGTCAGGAAAGTTATTCCTTTCCTCCACCTCTTTTGTAAATTAA
>VMDO01007291.1:0-40412 GCA_007922755.1 Pedetes capensis
TAACCATCATCATAGCTTTCTCTATTATTATGATCAGGACCATTACCATATTTATCATCATCATATAACATATTAGTACATGTTTGGCCAGTTTCCTATCCTGAATGTGGTTTAACATCTTATCAGCTATACAACTTTCCTCATCCCTCAGTTCTCACTTCCACATAGGCCTTCTTCCAAACTTGCTTTTTTACTTTCTGTCAAATACGTACACACTCTTTCTAAAATTTCCCTAAGTTCCTGGATTTCTGTGTCCTTTAGTTCACATGGATTCCTCTGACAGTCAGAAAACAAAAGAACAGTAGTTTTAGCATAGTACAATTATTCAGAAAGATCCCTTTTTTAAAGCTTTTACAAATTCATTTGCACATCTTTAAGTTTTAACATCATTATTACATAATTAAAATAACTAGAAGGAAATAAGGAAAAGTCATCCCACAGTTCATGTTTCCAAGCATTCTAGAAAGGTCCTGGTAACACAGTTTTATAGCTTGCAAGAGATAACATCATCATGCTGTGACAACCAGTTTACAGGGTCCCTCATGTGTGATGTGCCGGTGCATCTCACGCATATAGGAGGGAAAGGTAGGAGGTCAGGACACTTAGCACCAGTCTCCAAAGTTAATTTAGTCAAAGTCTCCTTTAAAATTGTATTTATCCTTTCTATCTCTCCTGAACTCTGTGGTCTATACATGCAATGGAGTTTTCAATTTATATCTAAAGCTTCACTAATTAATTTAGAAATGCTGGCCATGAAGGCCTGGCTATTGTCGGACCCCAGAAACAATGGGAGACCAAATCAAGGGATTATTTCCTACATTAATTTCTTTACATAGACTTTGCACTGTCCCAGACTTAGTTGGAAATGCCTCAGTCCATCCAGAATAGGGTCAATAAATGCTAGTCAATATTTATAATCATAACAGTTTCTTTTAATCTCTATAAAGTCTAGTTCCTAATGTTCTCCCAGTTGGTTACCCTGGTACCTTACTCCTTGTTGCTCAGACATTCTTCTGGACTGCCTCAGCCTCCTTAATCAGTGGGATTACAGTCCTGTACCACTGTACCTAACTTGTATATTCTTTTCTTCTTGACACAAGCATTCCCCTTACCAGACAGAACTGAAGAACTGATCAGATCACAGCCTATGTAGCTATTGCAAATGAGAACTGCTGGAGTTTGGGCAATTTGTATATCCAGCTGTTGTCTATGGTTCTGAATTTTGACCTGGTCCTAAATTCTGATGTGACCACTAAAAACATCCTCAATCTTGTGATCCAGAATGTTCACTACCTTGAATCCACTAGCATGGAGAATATATGTATGTTCCTTTTAGATAAGCTGTTCAAGGATACTATAAGTCAGCAATGCCCAGGAGAAGCCAGGAAATGACTAGTAGATGAGATTAAGAGCCCAGTGAGCAACAAATCTGTTGAAAAACACCATGAAACAAGAATCTTTCTTGTTGTATTTTGTTTTGTATTTTGCAGCTTTATTTTTCAGCATATGTGACTAATAATTTAAGAACTGAGAAGTAAATATTCGTACAATAAACTCTTTTGGTTTTGTCATTTGTAACATCTAATTCAAAAGTAACATACATGGGGCAAATTATAGTAGCAAGTAGGCAAAATATACCTAGATTTCAAATTTTTAATCCTTTTTTCATACTTAATGTTACCCATCTTAAGAATTATAATAAGTTAATGTTTGTATTCTCACTACCAAGATAGAAGTAAAAAACAGGATGAACCTGACTGAGGAGATGATATATACTTTAGTCTAATTCATTGATTACTATTTTTTATCCAGGTTATCTTGTCTCCTCAAATTTCCTAGGTCTATAGATCTTATCACTTTTCTTATTACTTTTCTTATTACTTTTTTATTACTTTTATTACTTTACTAAGTTCTTGGTTTGTTAACCACTGTTCCACTATATCTCATACATTGTGAAATGTCAAATTTGATTAATTGTACTTCTCTATCACTTATATTTAATGTTGTCTTCAACAAGAAGTAATAGAGATTTTTGTCTTTCTAGTTATTAATTTGTTGACATTGCCTTGTGGGCTCTGCGTGATTTTGTCTCTGTGTTTTCTCCAGACACTTGGCAACCTGTAAAGTGTCAGGTAATTCAATGAAAACTTGACTAGTTCAGAGAATGTGTTAACTCAAAGAACAGAACTGATAAAAGATTTAGAAGTTAGAAGTGAGGAAAAAAACATGAAGAGAAATTAGAGAGGACTTGGGTTTCTAAAATTTGGTCAAGGTTTAAGTAAAAGAAGATAAATGAGTCCAAACAGAAGAAGAAGTTGAAAAAGAGGAGGAAAGAAGAAAAAGTAGGAACTTAATGTTTAAGGTCAAAATATTCTCTTGGGTAATTTCTAGGAGACATGACTGAGAGTACAATAGAAACAAGTGTCCTAGTTGGTTTAATTTACTTGTTCTTCATCAGTGCAGAACAATAATCCTTAATCCCAAATGGCCAAGAATCAGGACTACTGTGATTATCTTGGTCCTGTTTAGACTTTAAATTGAAAAAATACACTATAATTTTTCAGATGAGTGAACCACAGACTTTGATGGGTGTTTGGGTCATAGTCTTGCCTCAGAATGGGCAAATGAATGAATGAGTGAATAGTTCACCAACGTCAGAGAGCTGGGAACAGGTGATCCTGGCCTCTTGCCTTTTAATGCCTTGGTCTTTCCAACACATTGTATTCATCTATTTTTTAAATTATTTTGGTAATATGACAGACTTAAATTTTTACATTATTGGGTAGTTTTAGTTTGTGCTTTGCATATTAAGAATGAGAAAAAAGAAACAGCCAAAGGAAGCATTTAGAGGCATGGTCAAGGATGGTATTAAGTAAACAGGCATTAGAGAGAAAGACTGTAGAGGCATAAAGTGAGAATATCTAGACAATATAAACAATCATTACCACTGCACCCTAGCAATATACACGTGAGAGTTGAAGATCACTCACATAGAGTATTTGCATATGGTACAATGATAAACTACAAGTTATATATGCAGTGCCAAGTACTGTAGTTTGATGGAATTTTTTGGAACACTTGAGTTGTGAAAAATTCAGAGTTCATATATGAGATCAGCAGGAAAGTGTGTCTGATTTATTAATAATGTCTGTCATGGAAATGGAGGAAGATATAATATTATAGATACTACAAATCTTCAACTCTGACCTATTATACTTTATGTAATTACTATTACATCATTCAGTAAATTATCTTTCCTGGAAGAAGACTGAACTAAGTAGATAATTTATATGCATTTGTTGAATTTACTTTTCTTCAAATAAGTACATGAAAGCAGAGCCTGAATGAATATTTTATGAGTAAGGCATGTAATAAGCAAAGATTTTTGAGATATGCTAACAGGAAGGTATATTTAAAAAGAGAGAATATCATTCATAGTATAACTCACTTCATAGCTCTATTATCTGAGAGTGAAGATGAAGTCAGAGATTACTAGATTCTGAGGAAAGATGATTGACATATGCTCCCACGCCAGTGGTCAGATGAAAAATGCCATTTAATTGCAATATTTTAGAAAAGTTCAATTCAGTTTACATTTTGAAAATTTTGGGGCTGAAATCAATTAAAAAGTACAAGAGAACTAGGTTAAACTTGTGGTTGTCGTGGTAATACCATTCAGTGACCTGTGGGACACATTCTTGGATGGAAGAGAACATCATCCAAGTTTAGAATTCACTGGAACCTGTGGCTTTTGAGATCTGAACCCAATATGAACTTTCAAGTGCTATGTATCTTCTTTTTGTTTTCCTGGTGTGTGTGTGTGTGTGTGTGTGTGTGTGTGTGTGTGTGTGTGTGTGTTTGTGTGTGTGCATTCATATTCGTACTAAATTTTATAAAAATTTTTATAAAGTCAGCTGGGAAATGTCTTTAAGTCTTTAAGTATGCTTTGATGAATGAATTGTAAGTAAATTAATATCTAGAGGATTAAAATTCCATTAAATGTCAGAAGATTTAAAAATTAAAGGGAAAGATAGTTAGAAAAACATAGTTTAGGTTTTACTCAAAACAGAACATTTGTAAAAATAGTTCAAAAATATTAGATGATCTCAAATTATGATCCAGCTCAAAACCTTAAGTTACATTGTTTCCCAATATTCAGATTGCTTGTGATTCCTAAGTAATAGAAGGTAAAACTATTGCTCCTCTGGGAAGAGAATTTCAGGTCTCTGATTTTGGTCTCCTGCTCATTCATCAAACCATACTGGAACTTGTTCTTGGTTGGATAGTGTCTATGGCCACCATGTAAGTTCTAAGAGCCACCTGGGAGAAATAATTAAAATCATGTGGCTATACTCTTCAAAACCTATAGAAAAATGAATATGCCTGTCCTTGTGGGAGGAAAAGAAATCCACATAAATAATGACCTTAATGGAGCATTGGGTGTTGCTCAATATCCAGTATGTATTCTGTAGGACAGCCAAGTCTTCTAATCTGAAGGATTGTGGTATTGGCCTGTGGGAGAGTAACATAAATGTATGGGATGTGGGACATAATTTGCATGTAATTTTGTGAGAATGTCATCCTTTAAAAGCAAGATATTTGCTCTTAGTCTATTGTGTTATTTTATATTTTAAAAAAGATAATCATTGTAGTTTAATATGGTAGAAAAAAAAGAACATGGGCTTTGTTGTTAGGTAGAGCTTATATTGTCATTTACTAGCTGAGTGAATCTGGCCAAGCACTGTACATAGCACATGGTATAAATAAATACTACAAGAGATAATGTATATGTGAGTGAATGAATGAGTGAAAGCAACCACTCAGCCACAATTCCTTCCACAAAAAGATGTGAATTTCTACCTTAAAATGTTATGGTAGACAGAATTTAAGATTTTGTGTAATCTGAAAAATGTAGGTGGTTAGTAAATGTTATTAATTATAGAGTTTTTGTTTTTGATCAAATAGCTTCATAAGGTTTATGTGAATGAAAATTTTATTTTAAAAAGAGTAAAATTTACTCATGTTTGGCAGCATCTATTTAATTTTCATGTAATCGGACCAGACTACTAGGTATTTAATACAAAGGATATGTTGTTGTTGTTGTTAGGTGCCGCCGAGTCGGTAGCCAACTCATAGCGACACTCTGTACAACAGGGGAAACACTATTGTCAGTGCTTCTCTGCTGTTCATAGGGTTTTCAATGGCAGATTGATTTTGGGAGGGGGTTGCCAGGTCCTTCTCCCAAGCCTACAGCTTCTGGTGTTCCCAGGCGGTCTCCCATCCAGGTACTAACCAGGCCTGACCCTGCTTAGCTTCCGAGATCTGATGGGATCGGCTGCCACAGGGCTACAGCTGTAGGCCACAAAGGATATGAGGATATATCTTGTCCTTATTAAATGATCTTAACAAAAATGCCACAAATTAGAGAATAAATTATGCTTTGTCACTAAAAGAAGGAGAATTAAGAGATAACATTCAGAATGAATTCCTTGCTATAGTTTGCTTTTGCAATCATTCAACATTGTTCTTCTAAGCTGTGGCAATACCAAGCTGCTACAATACTCTGAAAGAAACACTGAGTTTTCATGTTTTACAGTTTAACTTTTAACCTTTGCAATCATTAGATTAGGATCAATATTCTAAATCTATAGTTAGATTTGTTGTTATTTTTGTTAGGTGCCTCCAAATTGGGTCTGACTCATAGCGATCTTCATAGAATTTTCAATGGCTGATTGTTTTGGAATTATTTTGGGAGTGGACTGCCACATCCTTCTCTTATTTTTTGTGATGCTGGGGATCAAACCTGGGTCCTCAGAGAGTTTGGAGCAGCACTCCACCAACTTAGATAAACCTCAGCTTCCTTAGTTAGGCTTAGCAAAGAAGAAAAATGTTTTCTGTTCTTTGTAGGCCTTATTTAGACAAGTTTCTGGATATTACTGATTGTTTTGGAATATGTATATCCATTCCAGAAACCATGGAGATGCTTCTACAGGTTTAGAGGATGCCTGATATTATAGAGCTTCTAAGAAGCTGCTGTATCTATGTAGGTTAATAATCAGTTGTACATTGCTCTTGAGCATTTGGAGGTGCACTTCTGCCCCTCCTCTTCTCCTTTCTTGGCGTTCAGGTCCCAAGAAACGAACACCAGTGACAACTGATTCTTATTATAAACCTATGGGAGAACAATCGTTTGCCAATAATTGCCTATTACTTTTATAGCTAAGCAGGGTTGGATCTGGTTAGTACTTGGATGGGAGACTATTTAGGAAGACCAGGTACAGTAGGCTTGAGAGAAGATCCTGGCAACCCACTCCCCAAAAACAATCAACCATTGAAAACCCTATGAATAGTAGAGAAGCACTAACGAAGCTGTTTTGTCTGTGGGACATAGGGTCGCTATGAATTGGATACTGATTCAAAGGCACATAACAACAACTACTACTACTGTCTCTATACTCAAGGGTTTCACCAAGTCAATCATGGTTCGAATTGTAAGAGCCATCAATTTGGCTTCTCTTTCTCTTTACTCACACATCTTACCAAATCCTACCTGCCAAGATCATAATTATAATGTTTTCTGTAATTGCCTGTAGTAGTTCCCTATTGCTTACTATTATAAAACATTAAGATCTAATGAGGTGATCTCGTACAGTTTGGAATTGAATTTTTAAAAATCTGTCTAAGACAACCTATGAAATCAACAAAATATAGCTAAGGTATGTCAGCTGAAGTGTGACCCTCTTATGACCTATATGCATATGCTCAGGTATATAGGGAAAGAATGAGACTCTCAGAAAGAAAACATTGCCATTTCAAGACATGTAAGAATGAGGTAGGAATCAGGTAGATATTACCTAAAGATAATCCAAGGAAGTGGGAAATTGACCATCCAACCTGGAATAGTTCAATTCCTAATGTCAGGATGCAAATGAATGTAGATAGTTGTAACCAGTGGATTTTAGGTCCCATTGTCAATATCATCTTCATTGTGAAATGGACACATCTATTTAGCTTAATCTGAAGCCATGAAAAAATAGACTTGTCTAATTCTGATACACATGTCCATGCTCACCAAGCAAGTGTGTCAAATAGCCATGTACAGGAGATCATTCTGATACTAAATCTTTCCTGCCTTTGGGACAAAAGTTGCTGCTACAAATTCAGTAAAATTATATCTAATTACCACTTAGCTTCCTGACTTGGGCACTTTTTTAAAACTACCTTCCATATTTACTTAGGCATCTCTCCTCTTGTTTGTGGACATAAACATCTTAAAAGCTAGAATCAAGAGGTGATTTCTGATTTGTCTACACCAATTATGAATTCCCATTCCATGTGATAGTGACTTGCTTAAACCAGAAACAATCTTGGCCTATGAGGTATAAAAGCAGTCTGTTGGTGGGGCTCAGGAAAGATTCCTCATTCCTACATTTGTTACAAAGAGAACAATGCCTCCTCCTTGTTTTAATTTTTTTTCTTATGTCCCTTTAATGATAAATGTTGATGGGATACAGAGTCAATACAGCATTTGCTTTTCCTATTGTGCAACTATTACATCACTTTTGATTACACTTCCATCAACTTAACAAAGTTTATGGAACCCTCTTAAAGTTTATGCCTCCTTCCTCTTAAAGGCTGTGTTTCCTTCAGTATGATAATTTAGAGGGCCACAATGATTTCATGACAGTAGCTAGCTACAGAGACAGGAAAGAAGGAGGGAAGGAGAGGGAGAGGGAAAGAGACAGGTAGAAAGAAAGAGAAAAAATCTGGGGTCCTGATGACTCCTTAAGTACCTGTATTAATTAGCTCTAGAGTTGATATACATAAGTGCTAAAACATGTTATATGAATTTAAGACAAAGTTTTCTATTAGCTGAACTATCTTGTAGTTTCAGGTAGTACATTATTGAGGTTAGAACCATGGGCTCTGGAGCCAATTGCTTTATTGTGAATCATGGCTTTGCCAATAGTACCATATATGGATGTGGAAAATTTAATATAGTTTTGCCTCAGTTTCCATATGTTTGTTGTGCAAACTAAAAGAATGAACACAAAATAAAGAACTAAGAGTTTGGGCTATAAGTTTTCAATAACTATTAAGGAAAAAATCATCTCATAGCAGAGAGCAATGTGATTGATAAACTTCTAGGTGTTCAAGACACAGAGAGGAAACACAAGATTTGTGCCAGTAAGAATATTCCAATTCTTCTATGTACTTCTTTTTTAAAGGGATAAATTAGCAATTTGAAATCCATGTTAGTCTGATGTGTATTAAAGTGAACATGATTCCTGCCATCAAAGTCTGATAATCCTTTGACACAGACAATAATGAGTTTTGAACCTTAAAAATGGTGGATCAGATGATCCAACAATACTTCCATTGCATTAATTGTTCCAATTACCTCTCCATAGGCCTATACAGCCTTTGATAAAGTATTCACTGGCCCCAGTAAAATGAGAACACAAAGAATGGATTTTTCACAAGCCAAAATTTTAATTTAAAGGAATATTCTTTATTTTAAGATCACATGTGTACTGAATTTGTTGTTTCTAGATTAATTTTATTCATTTTGCTTTATCTTTTTGAAATGTGAAATCCAACTTATTTGCATGATACGTCCTACCTAGTAAATACTTTATATGTTTCCTGAACTCCATTCAGAAGGATTCTTCACTTTCCCCTGACCTACTTGAACAGAACCTTCATATCCTATCAAAGCCTCACTCCTCAAACATTTCTTGAAGGCCCCATGGTGCACCTAGCAATGTATCTACATCAAACTCTTGCTGCTGCCGTATCAAGCCTAAAAAGGACATCCCAGCTCCATCTTCACTCTATCTAGCAGACTACTCATATCTATTTTCTCAGACAGACTATGCAGGTTTTTGGTGGCCCTCTTTGGAATTCACCTGACAGATGCCAAACTAGGAACATTGCCTCCTCTCCTTTGTGATTCTTTCTGAGGTGCCAAAAGCAGCATTATTTTGGTCCTGTCTTTCATTTGAGTTCAAATAGCCTCTGTGATAGGTTTCCATGCCTATGTTTCTACTGTGACCAAAAATGAGTCACTGGGTCAAGTTCATCAGTCTTGGCTGACTCATTTCCAATGGAAATCTTTTCCAGGGAACCTATTCAGGATCTCATGTTGAAAAGTTTTGTCAAGCAACACCAGCAGAACTACTCACCAATGTGTCTAAACTACAGCAATAGATGGAGTATGGATTTTCCCCAGAAGATTTAGATATATTTCCATCAGGTCTGTCTTATCAGCCTGACAAATGTACTAGAAATTCCTGCTAAACTCAAGCTGGATCATTATTATCATCATTTGGCATGTTTTCAATATCCAATTTCCTTGGGCTAATTAGTTAATTCTTTAGATCTTTATATATAAAACAAAGGTAATAGTTCTTACTTCCTAGGTAAATTAAATGGATTAGCATATTATAAGAGTACTTAACAGTACAAGCACACATCTTACATGCATGTGAGATATTATGATCATGATTATTTACTCTGTCTCACTGCCTCCCAAGATAGAGGCATATGGATATGTCTATCTGACTTAATATTGTGAATTAGTTCATCCTGGCACCAATTTTTTTAGAGACACACATAATGTCTTAAAATAGAAAGTTATTATTGGCTATGTTATATTGCTAAATTTACTTTAAACTTTAACCTGAGGAGTTTCTAGACTATAACAAACAAGAAATCTTGGGATACAACATATATATAATTCAATTATAAAAATATTTTACATTACTAAATGCATAAAATTGATAACAGCATTGCATCAGATGATGGGATATATCAGCTAATGAAATGAAAAATTTCTTCATACTACAGATTATCCTTATCCTTTTGGCCTTATTACCCAGCAAGTGGCAAGGAAGTTCAAATAACTACTCACACTGTAGCTTTAGTTCAAGTCATGGCTCAACCTCATAGAGGCACAACTGACAATTCCAGATGTCCATTAGTCATGGAACCATGGAGATAGACCCCGTTGATCTGTCTATAAGCTGTTGGCAGAACATGAAACTGTCTTGCCACCATATAGATAAACAAAGCATATGTGGTATTAATTCAGAGATGAAGATAGAATTCAAATAACTTAAAAATCAAATAAGCATAATAGGAACAATGAAATTTAAATAATAAATATTTTAATTATATATATTAATATTATATATATTAATTACATATATACATATATAGAGAGAGAAAGAGAGAGAAGAGAGAAAGAGAGGGAGGGGGAGGAAAGAAAAAATATAAACTCTAAGGACATAAACAAATGTAGGCAGTAATGTAGAAGCAAAGTTGATTTTTGTGGTAATATTACTGTCTTTGATTATTGCATGGGGCAGACCCATGCTGACTGCAATTATGTCTAGCATTTTACACCAGCAGATTGGATTTGCCAGAGGCTAGGAACTTTGTGGATTTGTGGCTCTTCAGATGTGCTTCTGTATTGGAATGTGTTTGTGTTTGCCTTTATTTGTTTTTAATAATAAAAAGAAGAAGAAGTTTCTGCCTTGGTAGATTTTCCTTGGAATATAAGAAAGGGCTCTTGAGGGCTCTGTGGCTCTTTTGTGATGATAAACCAAAGCTTTGAGCTTGTCCCAGTTGGAATTCCAGACACTAAAGAAGCCAACTCTAATTATTATTATTGTTTTCTACAGAACTGAGCCTCTTTCTGATTATTCAGGTTTATACTAATAGTTTTCTAAACACATTGCTTTTTTGTTTTTTTTCCAGCTAAGTCAGGGCTACAAAACAAAGCAAGGGAAACTTCACAATAAAGTTTCAAAAGTGCCAAGTTTCTGAGTCTCCATGGAGGGTACCTGTGGCGTGGGGAATTTATAGGGAGGGAAACATTAATAAAAACAGGTACTGCAGTGTGGAACAAGTTTTACAAACATGTAGAAGAGAGTATTACCTGGAGGAAGATGTCAACTGAGATAAGCATGGTTTATGTGAAAGAAGAATTTTATTATATGAATCCCCAAATTGAGACATTTATAATAATAGAATCTTACAGATACAAGGAAATTTAACAGATTTTCAAATCCAACTTTTATCTTCTGCAAGAACTTTCTCTACTGTGTCCTAAATAAATTACTCAACTTCTACTTAAGTATATACTCAAGAAGAGATTTCCCTATCAAATAAGAGAGCCGTTTCCAAAGGAGAGCTCTGACAGAAATGTCAGCTTCCCAATTAGACCCACAAACCACAGTTGTGCCTGAAGTTACTCCTTGTTCACGAATACCTGTCAGTTATTGAACATAGTTATTATTTCACCAGCTTCCCTAAATTTTTTCTTATCAAGAATCCCAAATTACAAGTATTCCTCTCAAGTTAAATTAAATGAAATTAACATTTATTAAATGTAACCATGAGCCACACTCTGTGGTGGGTTCTCAGAATACAAAGATGATCAGTAGTGTGTAGTTTTAAGATCACTGTTGGAGCAAGGAGACCAAGTGAGAGACATATGATCTTAACATTGTAATATGTTCTAACAGATGTTAAGTAGAGAACTGCACAGACTGGATAAGGTCCAGAGAGTGATTACATCTGCCTGAGGATGCTTTGAAATTCATGTCTAAAAAATAGCATTTGCCCAAATGAAAGATTAAGGAAAAGTATTTCAAATAAATAAAAATACTTGTGTAAGGCATGACTATGTGAAAAACAAGTTGTGTTAGGCAACACACACATATTATGAAATTGGGAAGATGAAGAATGAATTGACTCAGATTTTATTAGCATGAATCAGGTTGAGGGACTCTTTTCCAATCTTCTAATCTAACTTGAATTTCCTCTCCACTTAAAAATATTTATTCTGCTTTTCTACTTTAAGAAAATTCTACTTCATAGGAAGACAGTGAAATGGAAATTGAGAATCTTGGTTTTCTCATAATATTCTTAAATGCCACGCCCTCTTATGCCAATCCATCAATCTATCCTTTCTTTTCCTAATTCTTGTACCCCAAAAGCTCTAAAGTGCTTCCATTCTTTGGATCCTTAGCATATCACAGGCTTTCTTCTTAGTAATACTTTTCTACTCTCCTTGTTCTACTTGTCTGTGATTGTTTATGCTTTCAATGTTTCCTGTGTTTCTCCATGTAAAATACTCCTTGAGAGCGTTATCAGGGCATTAAAGCCAATTATAATAGTTATAATATAGTTCAATGTAATAGTTTAATTATTGTTGATTGTTCTAACAGCTTTTGGTACATTTTATTTAATCTTTAAAGTAGCCCTATGAAATGATGGTTACTATTATTCATGATGGGCTGGGATTTAGCTCAGTTGGTAGAGTGCTGCGCTGCAGTCTCTGAGGTTCAGAGTTCAATTCACAGCACTACAAAAATGGGAGAAGGGCCTGGCAATCCACTCCCAAGGCAACCCCGAAACAGTCAGCCATTGAAAACCCTATGAGGGTCGTTATGAGTCGGATACCGACTTGACGGCACCCAACAACAACAACAATATTATTCATGATAGTAATATCAAAAAAAGATGTAAATGAAGAGCAAGAGTCTAAGAAGATAGGCAACTTACTACACAATTTCATTCTAGTGCTGGCCTTCCTATGCAATATTGACAAAACTGTAACTGTTAGATCCTTTTCCCTTCCACTGCCTTGGCCTTATTGGGAATTGAGGATGAAAAACTTCATTTTTATTTCTTGTTGTGTATCTTTTCCTATCCTGGAGTCTATAAAAAATATAAATTATCTTCTTATTCTGAACATTTTGAAAGCTTATTTTTGGTAAAGCTAGCTCTTCATTAAATACTCCCAAATGATCTCATGTGCAGATGCTCTACCAAGGTTCATGTATGTGCCCAATAAACAACAAATTTTCTCAGAAGTTGGAACTCTTCTGAATGATTACAAACATTTAAATTTTTCCTTAGAGTTAATGTTTGTATTCATAAAAATTTCTTATTTAATCCTTATAGTGAAATCAAGAATGCTAAAGTAAATACAAGCATCTAAACTCAGAATTATAAAATTAGGAGATTGCAAAAATAAATACAAGCATCTCCATTCACTCCTAAAATCCAGAACTTTATTTACCTTTTGCTGATCTCCCAATTTTCCAAACTCCCAGGCCATCATTCAGCCCAAGAATGCCCATCTTACCATCTCTTCAGCTTTTAAACCTTGGTCATTACTTCAGCCTTAAAAATAACTAGACTTGGTATCATTGTAATTTTTTTTTTTTTTGGCAGATACTACAAACACAAATGGGAAGTTCTGTGACATTAGCTTTTATAAGATGTGAAAAATGTGTTTTGTCAAAGTAAAAGACACACTTAGGAGACTTGTCTGCATGAAAAAAATGGTAACTTATTGGAAGGCATCAAGGGGAAATTGAGCTGGAAGAAGAACAAACAGAAGCAAAGTTGGAGGATTTGTTAAAAGCAAGTACATTTGTTATTAGTCTACGTGATATAAATCTTTTTGAAGAGAAGTAAGCTCACAAAGGCAGGACAGTGTCTGTCTCTTGTTCCTGAGAACGTGGGGGGAAATGGGAACATATACATTCTATCAAATGACAAGAACATGAAACAAATTATATTCTGCTAACAGACAAAATGGATAACACAGAGATGGTGATAACTCTGGAGGAAAACACAAGGCATAGTAGAACCTTAAGATGATCTATATAACGTTTTTCCTTATTTAAAAGAAACAACTGGGAAATATTTCTAATCTTGTTCGTAATTCTCTTGTTTGTTTTAATGTGAAAATGCCTGCCAGGCATTCATTATAGCAAACTGAAATAACATCTTTGCCAATCCCAGAAGTAGAGAAAGGAATAATTCCTGGGGAGAAGGAAGGGGGGAGAAGAAGGTGTGAAGAGTGTTGAAGTAAAGGAATGCTGTTTTGGCATCTCATCCATGTCACTGACAGCAGGTGCCACAGAGGAAAAGACAACCAAATAAAGGGCAAGGAAACCAGGAGAGCAGACACAAAGGGGGGAAACAAATGCCTCTGCCCCATGCCTCATTAATCTTGTCAAAAATACTTGCTGTTGAGAAATGCTAATCTGCTCACAATCCAGAATAGCCTCCCTCACAAGAATGTTTTAAAGTTCTGGTATATCTAATGACTGAGCCATTTAATAAATTACTTACTTACGTTACTATAAAAGCTAGTTCAGCAGCTGTAACCTACATGTAAAGCACTAAATCCTTTTACCTGACTTTCTAAAGGTTCCTCTAAATCATATTTAGTGACAGAGTGAGGTACACAGGAATCAGGATTTAGAGGCAGGGCATACTTCATGCTGTTTCGGGTAGGTCAGGAGGTCTGACTTGGATTTCTTCCCAGTAACCTGATCTAGGTGAACCAGCAGGTTATAAATGAAAGTCAATTTCTAAGATCTCCTGACTTTCTTTAACTATCAGGAACTTTATAGGAACCTGATGAGAAACAGGAAAAGACCAAGAGATAACAAATACTATTGACTAATATTATTATATTATAATTTCTATTCCCTAAGACAATGTGAAATGAGGTGTTTTTTGTATAAGCTCAATAATTGCATAGATTCCTAAGTTTTTATTTCCATTCTAGTCAGAAATAATGCCTAAATGTATTTAAAAGACTGAAAAGTGTTCATGTGTCTTTTCTAGTTTTCACAAAAACACATTAGGTTGAGACTGCTTTAAGGGCAGGTTTTAAAACTGTCACATATTTTTATCATTTGTAATATGAAAATACATCCCTAACGCTTTAAGTCATAGGAGGAAAATGAAGAAAAGGGAAACAAAGAAAATAAAAGGTCTTAAAGACTATCATGAGGCAGAAACAGGATTGCAAACTCGAAACTAGAAGCAGTCTGTGTAATTTAGGGAGACCCTGTCTCAAAAATTAAAAAAAAAAAAAAAAAAAAAGCTGAGGATTTAGCTCAGTGGTATAGCACTTCCAAAGCATGCAAGTGTGAGGCCCTGGGTTCAACCCCCAGAACTGCAAAAATAAAAAAATAAAAAAATAAAAATAAAAATAAATAAATAAATAAAGACTTATCACATAAAAAGTATTGACATTCTTTTTTTTCATTTCATTCTTACAGCAATTCTTAAATGAGTTGAGTTGAGAAACTTTAGCTCAAAATCACATTAGACAATAATAAAATTAGCATTTGATTCTAGTTTTGTCTAATTTGAAAGCTTGGACTGTTTGATCTGGAGAAAAGATGTCTGGGTGTACGCAAAACTTCCAGTGCCCCTAAAAACCACACTTTGTTGGTGATTGCCTCACTGCCTTACATATAGTATGGCTCTGAATCAATTTATGGAGTACTTTATAGGCTGTTTGATTTTTCTTTATTATTTTCAGTTAAAAGGTTTTTGGATTAGCATGGCATGGTATATCTGACTTAGACTTGCAAAATCTCAGAGAATCCCAAGACTGACTGCATGCACCACTAGTGACACTTTCCCTTCATTGTAAAAGGGACAATGGCACTTGCTCTTATAGATCTCTACCCACACATTGCAACTATTTAGCTTCTTTGTGGGCTGGCAAAGGAAAATTATATGCATTTTGAAGAAACTATCAATTTTCTCATATTAAAATGACATTAATAATAATAGCTGTTTAAAGGTATGTTGTGAAGATTGACAACCTGCTATATGCCAAGTACATGTGGCAATTCACAGAACAGAGTGTCAAGTACATCTAGCTTTTATCAATGCTGATATCATAATTATGAATGAGATAATTGAGTTCCTATTCTCTGAGACAGGTGTTAACTAGCTCCAGAAGCGTAAAGTAAACAGTTCAGTTTACTTTCCTTCTCATGTCATTTTAATTGCTTCTACCTCTTATTCCCAGAGTGTGATTTGACAATTAATAAACATAATAAAAGCTACAGATGATATGAAGTTGATTATATTTTCAAATACAGTCCTAACTTGTGTATTTATAAATAGCTCAAGATTTCTTCTCCCAGATATACCAAAAGAATAATTGAATTTCAGTTTCTACATACCACCTGCCAACCCTCCTCACATCCCAAAATAACTAAATATAGACTTCATGACCATAGCCAAATAATAAAGCTATGCCTTTTTTGTTTACCTTTTCCTGGATGTCTTAATGTGTTTCAGGAATGTCTACTCTTGATCTTGCTTGTCCACTACTCTGAAATGGCTGATTTTATTTTATTATATTTGTTGTGTACTGGGGTGAGGACAGGCAGGTAAAGGTTAGACTATGTGGTATCCAGAGAATGGAAATTGAAACCCCATGTTTCTCACAGCCCAGGTGTGGTGCAGACAACCTGGGTCTCCACATTTCCTCACTGTGCCCTAAAAATGACCTTAATCCTGATGTAGAAAGAGAAGAAACGTTATAGTGAAAGGCTGTTGTTGGCTGGGTATGTGGGAGAAAGCTCTTTCCTGAAAACTAGGGGTATATCACATTTCTCTCCCCTATGCAATAACATGTCCAAGATGACCTGGGCCCTCTCAAGCCATGGGGAAGTCAAGGTTATAGCTCACTGTCCATCAAACTCACTTTATGAGTTTGCTCCAAGAAGAAGTGGGAAAATGGCTGAGATCAACTCTTTCCTTTCTATTCAATCTTATTACCTATTGTAAATGGCCCCAACCCAGGGTATTTCACCCAAACATACTCTGCTTCTTCTATATCTTTTCTATTCTTAAATAAATAAATATGAATGTTTATGTACAAAAGAATAATGTTAAAACAATGATCTATCACCCCAACAAACTGCATTTCCCTTATGTTGCTTAATTTTATCTATTTTCCATATGCTTACCAATTATAGACCTGATAGTGATAACAAAAATAAATTTTTGGCTACTTTAAAGAGTGGCTTGTCCTTAACCTTTTTTCCTCCTAAGACATATATTCATGTTTCTATGATGTCTAGGCTTTATAAAGTCGAGGTAGGAGAATGTTTCATTTTTGCCTTCTGTATGTCTCTGGATTGAATGATAGGAAGTGATCAAACCAGGAAACAAAAGTTTTATGCCATTGCCCCATCAAACATATATATACTGAAGAGAAATGTTTTATAAATTGGTCTTGAGTATTCCAAATAGTAAAGATTATGTAAGCTGATGAGTAGTCAGCTTGTGGGACAGTATGACTTACTCAAAAGATGACCTTTCAGTTCATTCTCAAAATCTTGAATCATAGACAACAGGCCTTAGACATGATGGTGTGGTTAGCTTTGGGCTTCCATGACTGCAGGATAGGATGCCTAGCATAAGCAGTACTTCCTCAGGAGCTGCCCTGTAAAGAGACCATGACTTAGTTACCATGAGCACCAGGAAGACATGCAGCTTTTCACTTTTTTCACTTCCTTCCTTGAATGCCCTTTCTGGAAGTAGTTTTTCACTAGTAATTAGATTTTTAAAAGTTTACCAGAACACCGTCCTAAACCATTACTCTCTCAATAAATACCAACAATATTTAATACATAGGTATAGACCAGTGTGAGCCAACAATGCTATTAGGAAACTCCTTTGCTTTTACATTAGATAAAAAGACAAAGCAAGACAATATTGCTTGTGTCAGATCAGGTTTTGACTGGTATGTGCTTATCCTTTACATAACAAGTGTATTTTATAAGAAAAAACACAAGGGGAATATTTTTATTTACTTTATTAGTTCTACAAAAGCCATGTTGGTAACTGAAGAGCCAATAAACTAAAATTGTCTCATGTGGTTCTTATTATGGAATCAAATAGTAATGTAAAAGGCAAGCACACACCAATAGTAATCCCATCTGGCCAAAAGAACAGAAAAATGTGGCTCCATTTTCTTTACTAAAAAGAGGCATATATTTCATGATATTCTTAAACCTGGATCCTCTAAAGGCTCCCAGAGCACTACTGCATTTCATACCACTGAAGGAGTTGTCATACCTACTGATATGTTGTTGTTAGGTGCTATTGAGTCATGTCTGACTCACAGCAACCCTTACAGTGTTTTCAATGGCTGATTGTTTCAGGGTTGCCTTGGGAGTGGATTGCCACGTCCTTCTTCCACTTTTGTGGTGCTGGGAATCAAACTCAGGACCTCAGAGACTGTAGAGCGGCACTCTACCAACTGAGCTAAATCCCAGCCCACTTACTGATATAGGACAGCATAATCAACATGAGTTGGGGAATAATAGCTGCTCTCAAACTTGCTAAAGCATTAAGAGAAATGGAGCACTGGAGATAACAGCACCATTCTTTGGCATTCTAGAAAAGTAAGCAGGCTGAGTTAGTACATCATATATATAGTCCTTTGCAATATACACTTGGCTTATTTACAGCAAGTAAGTTGATATGCACACAAACATGAAAAATTCATTCCAGAATGTTTTATCTTTTCAATAACCAGACAAAACCACTCAAGGTCTAGAATCCAAAGACTATATCCATAAATATTTCCTAAGCTTCTTCAGTGCTATTTGCATTTTATCTAAGGAAATATAAGAATAGACTATCAATGGTAGGTAGATATTCATTTGTAGGAGGTTGGGTCAAAAAGACACTTCACTAAAAGATCATCCCTGGGATAATAAAGAGTGGTCAATGGGGACTCTAGGAAGTGTTGGCATGTGAAAAACTAGTTCTTTATCAGGTAAAAACAATATCAGGCCTTGAGGTTCATGATTAGTTGTCTCTGGTGAAACTGATTTTCTAGCCCTTCTTTATGATGTGCTTTTATGGTGTTTTATTTTATTTTTAAAACCTGCTTGTGAATGGATGGCTGAGTCAGAAATGAGTCTGAGTCTCCTGGACTTTTGACTCATGTGTACAACTGGGATGGAGCTTTTTCCCCTTCCTGAACTTGTTCTAGAGTACCTAAGAAATGAAAAACTAGTTCTTTAACATATTTTGTTAAATTGGTCTAAAACTTCATGTATGACACTGGTTTATTTGGCAAAAAGATAAATACAGGAGAGTACTCAAGCCAAACAAAATTTATGCATTTATAACCCTACTCAAACATCTGTACATTTTTTAAACATCCACTTAAAATATGCAGCCAATAGGCAAAAACAGAACCCTAATTGATCATTTTTAAAAAGTAAATGCAATTATTTTTATCAGTTGCATCCATAATTACTGAATAAATCCAGAATATACTATCAGATCTGTTTATTTTGTAACTAAATGTCTAACCAAAGATATTACTGGAATCAAATGAGCTACTTCATTATATATTGACCAATCAGGTAAGAACATTTTAGATTAGTGCTCCTAAAGATCTAGGAGTAGGTTTTAATTGGGGAAAACTTTTTGTGTGCCTTCTTCTTGTTAGATGCCATCCAGTCAGATCAGACTCATAGAGACTCTCATAGGGTTTTCATTGGCTGACTGTTTGGGAATTGCCTTGATAGTAGACTGCCATGTCCTATTTTTGCAGTGCTGGAGATCTAACTGGGTCCTCAGCAAGTGCAGAGCAGAACCTCTATCAACTGAGCTAAACCCCAGCCCCTGGTCTACTATATCTGGTACAACTGAAGTCATACTTAAAAGGGGCTGACTATCTTCTGACACTATTTTTTCTCTCTTTACTGAGAAAAGTTTATTAAGAATAGCCAATGAGTCCATGTCTCTGACATTAGATATGCTATGTAAGAACTGTGATGTTATTTACCAGGAACTTTTCTTCTTTAAATCCAATGAAAGAATGAATCATGAGAATTTTTGATCATCATTTTCTTTCCAGAGGGTAGTCCAGTGTAGGGAATGGAATAGATGTTAAATACATATTTTTAGGGAAAAAAGTGAATTAACAAGTATCTTTAAATTTATTTCCCTATTTATAGAATACTCATACTTATTTTAAATGTTTTTAAGGACTAAACATACCATTTTTTATATAATATAAATATTCTTGACATACTATTGTTATTGTTGTTAGGTGCCTTGGAGTCGGTGTTCGAATCATAGCGACCCTAGTAAAAGAGGTGAAACACTATTGCCAGTACTTCTCTGCTATTTCATGGGTTTTTAATGGCTGATTGTTTTTTGGGGAGTGGGTTGCTGGGTCTTTCTCCCAAGCCTACAGTATCTGGTATTCTCAGGCGGTCTCCCATCCAAGTACTAACCAGTCCCAACCATGCTTAGCTTCTGAAATGTGACAGGATCCGACATCACAGTGCTACAACTGCAGGATGACATACTATAGGTAGATATTAACATGGTTGATGATATTTACTTAATAGATTTATCTACTCATATATATATATATATATATATATATATATATATATATATATACTTTAATTTTTTCTCTGATGCCTTCCTTTAATGTACTTAATAATTAATTTGCCACTCAAATCTGAAGAGGAGGTTGAAGAAAGAAGAAAAGAGGAATGTGAATTCAGAAATAATATCATATAAATTTGGAAGATGCACATATATCAAAATAATTTTGATATATGCTTAACCAGTGTTAGTGTATCTCCATTGAAGACCTACAAGGCTTTTATATACAATCTTGATACAAATAGGTTATATTTTTTCAAAAAAAAAATTCAATTGAGTTGAATTCAACAGAATTAGAGAGAGGGATGCATAAAAGCTAATTTGAGTTTTCTTTCATAAGGTATTTCTTTTCCTGAGCCCTAGTAGCCATATAATATATGTAGCTCAGCATGAGTAAGAAAACAGGCCAGAATGAGAAAGGAAGTGCTGATCATTTTAATGCTGTATTACAGGGTGAGTCACAGCAACAGAATGATGAGAGGGAAAGAGAAGGCGTTCGATGAGGTCAATAGCATTGCAGATATGGAGACAAAAGCCAATGAAACTTAACCCTACATGGCACACCAGCCAAGCACTCCTTCTTTACAGAAATGAGAGCTAAAACCTTGAGGGTGTACAGTTTCTGTACCAGCTTTTGGGGACTGCATGTGTGTATCGCCCTAGGCCTCCTGTATACAGGCCACTGATTAATCCTTTGAACAGCACAGCTTCTGTTTCTGAAGGCCAGGCTGGAGCTCAGCACAGCGTCTGTGCCAAGCCACTAGAAAGGAAAACCAGAGCCAGTGCTGATCTTTCAGCATTGCGTTCCCATCTACAATGTTTATTTCTCTAAATCTTTTAACAATTAAAATGCTCTCAATTAGTATACAAGCATCTTTATGATTTGCTATATTCTTTCAACTTTCAGTGTAACATTATTTATTTTAACTTCAATTTCCTTTTGATGTGGTGCATGTATACAATTTACCACAGAACCCATTTTAACATTTAACAGCACGCTTCCTTTTTCCTTTCTCAAACTATTTTAAATCACATGTTTTACATTTTCTTTGGATTCAGATATGTTTTCAGCAGATAGACAGTAAAACAAACAGAAATAAATTGATTTTTATAAACAGTGGCGATGTAACATGAGGCAAAAGTTCAATTTACACTTTTCATGTTTCTCTTACCCTTTTTCATTAAAGATACAGTTTTCATTTTAACAGATAAGATAATCTAAACTGGAGACAATAACCAGACCATTACAGTATCACTCTTCCTTCATTTTTAGTGATGGTCTTTTCTTCTGTCTGAATTATCACTGTACCAGCACTTGTTTAACTGTTAACACATGGTTGGGGAGGGGAGCTAATTGTAATACAAAATGTCCTGTTTATTTAAAATACAAAGTATAGCTAGGCACCATGGCACATGACTGTAGTCCCAGCAACTTGGGAGCTGAGTCAGGAGGATCATAAATTTGAGGCCAGAGGCAGCCTGCACAACTTAGCAAGAACCAGTCTCAAAAGAAACTGTGAGGTTGGGGTGCAGCTCAGTGGTAGAGCACTTGCCTAGCATGTGCAAGGCCTTGGGTTCAACCTCCAGTACTAATTTAAAAAAAATAGGTATAGCTAATACCAACAACAATAAAAATTCCTTGTTAAAATAAGTAAGCTTTAAAAAAATTCTGAAGTTGCATATGATTTTTACCATTATGACACTCCAATTGGGTCAAATCAAAGCCAGACATTATTTCTAAATGCCCAACAAACATGGGCCCCTCCCCCCAGGAATTCAGTCTTATCACTCATTTGGGAAAACCTTCTCCCTTAGAGGTAGTTTAGACAAGAGCAATCTTTGAAAATAAAAATAGGAGAAGACTAATGATGTTCCACATATAGCTTGGGATTTGTCTCTCTGAGAGACTTGTCATGTTAAATAATGTGTGATTGAAACTTCTTTAGAATGATTTCAAATAAATTAGTATTTGAATCCTTATATCTTACCTCATTCATTTTCTCTAGATACACAGTGAAGGAGTGACTTTCTCCATTATACCTAGGGAAATGGAGGCCCAGAGATGTTAAGTAACTTGCTTGCAATCACATGGAAAAACCATCATTTGGTCCCAAGTCTGACTGAACCAACCCATGAATCAACTGCTTGTCCCCACCCAGCATTCTGAAGGAGTTTATATGCACACATAATAAAGGAGCAAAAGGGCAGGAGGAACATCAGTACACTGTGAAATCTGCCTTGTAGTATGTTTGGAGCTTGTTCTCAAATCTTTGCTCATTTAAACTCCCCATTTGCTGGGTAAATGTATAAACTTCTGTTGCTTCATAGTAAATTATCACAGACTTAGTTTAACACAGCATTCATTTATTATCTCAGTTTGGTTTGTCAGGTATCAGCAGTCTGCAATCAAGCTGTTGACTGTACACATAGCTGGAAGCTCTGGGGAGAAATCCCCCTCTAATTTCTTCTTATTGAAGAATTCAGTTCCTTTCAGCTGCAGGACTGACATCCCCATTTCCTTGCTGGCTGTCAGCACCAAGGGCTATTCTCAGCTTTTATGATTAGTATGTTAGAATTTAAGATTAAAAAATGTTCATGATATTTGTTATCAAAATTGGTACTATCCTAGTAGTTGTGCCAAAGTAACAATTGAAAAGTGGTAAAGTGTGAGAAATTTCTGTGTACCTATGAGTGCTCTGTGCCTCCTGTCTCCCCTTCTTTCTGAATGAGGGTATATAAAAAGGCTTTCCTATGCTTGTTCCATCATGGATCTTTGGATGTTTGGGGAGCAGATAATTCTTCCCTTTCATTCTTATGTCTTTGGGTCAAAATGAATGTTAGTGAAGTAGCTGCCCTAGAGGGGCTGCACTCAAGGAGCCTCATCTGTACCTCAACCAGTTTAGATGAGTAAAAGCTAGACTTTTAGCAGATGCCACAGTGGGATGAGACTTGGGAGTCTTCGGGAGGAGAATGGGATCATCACATACATGGGAATGTAGGAGGCATGTGAATTTTTGTAGCCAGAGGGCAGGTTGTGCCCCACTGTGTTTCCAAAGATTACCCACCTTACAGTGCACTTCTTTGTGCTCAAATAAAAGATTGCAATTCTTTCTTTCTTTTTTACTTTCAGTTATAAGGGTGTTGAGCCCAGGCAAGTGCTCTGCCAATGAACTGTCCTTTTTGTAATTTTTGTTTTGACACAAGGTCTGGTTAAATTGCACAGGCTTCCTTTCGCCTTGAACTCAAAATTTTCCTGCCTCCACCTCATAAGTCTCTGGGATGACAGGTGTGAGCTCACCTATCAGATCACATTTCCAACTCCTATCAAATCCTTGATATTTCTCCCATGGAGTGGTGAAGTCCATGTTCCCTCCCCAGGTAGCAGGAAGACTTTTGTGACTGCCCTAACTGCCAAACCACAGGAGAAGTGGTATTACTTGACTTGAGCTAACTCATAAAAGTGCCATGTACCTCCCTTTTGACCTCCTGGGACACCTGCTCATGGAACACAGCCACCATGCTGTGAGAAAGCCTACACCAGCCCACAAGAGAGACTGCACAAAGAGACCACACATGAAGCTTCTGATCAGTAGCCAAATTGAGCTTCCAACCAACAGCTAACACCAACCACTAGACATGTGAGTGAAAATGACATGAAAATGAAGATGCACCCAAATGATTTTAATCCAGCTGTGGAATAATCCTTAGCCTTAAAACCTTCCCAGCTGAAACCCCAGACACTGTGGAGCAAAGACCAGGCACTACTATTATTCCTAATCCGAATTCCTCACCTACAGGGTCCATGAGCATAATGGAACAGTTGTTCTCACCAATTTGGGGATAGATAATTATGTAGCAATATTAGCTAAAACACTGGAAAATTAGAATAAAGTTTTCAGCCAAATAACTATATTTCAGACCTTTTCTTTATTCAGATAATTCTCTGGTAGTGCTGCCTCAACAAATGCTATGAATCATGAATGCTATAAATACAGTGGAAACTACAGTTTAAACCAATAAGTCATCACAAAGTTTAACTGACACATATTTAACAATATGCCTTACCCTTATTGCTAAGTAGACATTAGGGAAAAATAATTTAAATAAATAATTATCATTGTCATAGTATTTTCAAGTTTTTATCATACTAATTAGTTCCTGATTTTTTATTTGTATTGCTTATAATTAGTGGTAGCTTTCTATGATGTATTAGCATAATTCTAATCTGGATACTGCCAATAAAATGAATTTCACTGAGCTACAGAATAAGGCTAAATAGTGCATCCCACCAAAAAAGAGCATACGTGCCTCAGTAACTACTTTTAACTCTTATCATAAGCTGAGTGCAAAAAGTAAGGATCTAGAGGCTCTGTATGAGGCATAAGGATGGAAGTATAGATGGGAAGATGATAAAAGGTATGCACAGTGGTAGCCTGAGTGACTGAAAAAAGAGACTAGGCTGAGTGTATTTGAAGTGGGCACGAAGGGCATTGAAGACTATATCTAAAATCTTAATGAGAGAAGCGTGATTGCATAGAAGCCAGATACCAATGGAATAGAGTTATTTTTTGGGTAGGTTCTTAGGCAGTGAATGGAAAATATGTTTAGTGACAAGAATTTTAGATACATAACTTCCAACCTGCCTTAAGGGGGCCTTGTTCTTCTTAACCCTGAAATTTAAAGGCATCTATAAGATGACTGCTGTAGCCCTGTGGCATCCGATCCCGTCAGATCTCAGAAGCTAAGCAGGGTCGGGCCTGGTTAGTACTTGCATGGGAGACCGCCTGGGAACACCAGGTGCTGTAGGCTTGGGAAATGGACCCAGCAACCCACTCCCAAAAATCAATCCGCCATTGAAAACCCTATGAACAGTAGAGAAGCTCTGACAAGTGTTTTGCCTGTTGTACACAGGGTTGCTATGAGTTGGATATTGACTCGATGGCACCTAACAACAACAACAATAAGATGACTAGCATCATGGTATAATAGAAAAGACAGTTCTCCTTATCAAGTTAATTTGCCTTTATTTGACAGTAAACTTGATATATTATACTAAAACATCTCGGTAAAACTTTGATTATGGGAGCTCTCAGTGAATTGTAAGAAAGGTTTGTGGCCATGTAGCATTATTTATATATCATCTCTTAGATCCCCTAGTTATCTTGGAAAAAATAGTTTAATCTCTTACATTTGATTCTGGGGATAATCTTACTGCTTTTCTTCATTGGCAATTTGACCAGAGTTTATTTAGAGTTATAAAATAAGTAATCTTTACCAAGTACTGTACCTTTTTTCTTGTCTCCTAATTTTGAGATTAAAAGCTTCCCTTAATCTGCAGCAGAGATCTGCAAGGTGAGGCTGTGTTCCAACCAAAAGGAAAATAAGTATCTTTTCTTTGACTTTTGGAGAAAGAGTGGCCTCCACCTGACTGCCATTTCTTTTTTCATCTTAAGATGGGTGCTAATGGTGAGATGCTATCAAATAAGTATGCTGAAAACTTAAAAAAAAAAATCAACAAAACAGAAAAAATGAGCAAAGTAGCAGCCCCAGCATGACATATATAACTAGGTATTTCAAATAGGGAAAAGGACCTGGCAGCTCAGTTCCAAAACAATTAGTCACTCAAACTCTATGAATAGCAGAAAAGCACTGTCAAATACAGTGCCAAATAATGAGCCCCCCATGCTGGAAGGCATTCAAAGACAATTGGGAAAGAGTGGCCTCCTAGAGACCCTGAGACCCTCCCTTTGCTGGTGCGGCACAACTCAAAATGATGAGAAACACGTTGGGCCTCTCAAGAATGTGAATTTTTTTGGAAAACACCTAGAAAATAAAGAGGGCCTGCAGCATTAGCCCTGTGGCATCCGATCCCGTCAGATCTCAGAAGCTAAGCAGGGTCGGGCCTGGTTAGTACTTGGGTGGGAGACCGCCTGGGAACACCAGATGCTGTAGGTTTGGGAGAAGGACCTGGCAACCCCCTCCCAAAAATCAATCTGCCATTGAAAACCCTGTGAACAGCAGAGAAACACTGACAATAGTATTTCCCCTGTTGTACAGAGGGTCGCTATGAGTCGGATACCAACTCGACGGCACCTAACAACAACAACAAGAAAATAAAGAAAAATTCCAGCAAAAGCAACCAACCAACCACAATAGAACAAACAATAGCAAATTTCTGATGGCATATGTGGCATTCTGGGAGAAGAACAGGCTATCAGGAAGACCCAGAGGCCCACTCTAGCTAGAGATGCTGTTGTTACACCTTTGGTACTGAAGGCACAGAACTAGACAGTCAGTTTCTCTCCCCTAAGAGAAAATTTCACAGGAGGTCATAATGAATTTAGGCCCCTTATCTCAGCCAGCACATTATCAGCCCCTAGCTACTACATTCCTTAGATTTCCCTTAAAATTATATACTTCCTGGTGTGAATGAACCCCTGGATAAATAACACCCCACCCTAACACCCCAAAACTGCTATGGCGCTTAGTCCTAGAGGCAATGTTAAGATATTGGGTACTTTTTTCTTATAAAAGTGGTATATAAATATATTCCATCACATTATCAGTGCCTGCTTGGTCTCTCCTCCAAGCCTGAGAACCTCACCTACTTCATCTTGCTAATAAGCATTTCTTTTCTCTTGTTCCCACCTCCAACCCCATTTTGGGTTCTCATTCTTTAAAATAAGAGAGTCACTGCTTCTTGAGCCTCATTATGAGCCAGATCCCTTAACTTCTGGAGATACTCCACAGCAGAAATGTTGGGTCATAATTGAAAGCAATACCTGTAGGGAAGACAACCTAAAGCAGAAAAATGAGCCCAGGGGAGAGAAGAAAACATCCTGATAAAGGCTCTGGCTGTGAGCTCAGGGGAAGAGTTTGGACAGCAGGTTCAGAGATTAAGACTGAAAGAGGTGTGAAGAAAGGGAGAAGGAATTAACACTCCTGACTCCCTTCTCCCAACTACATCTGAATTTCCTTCTGAATTGAGCCTTCACACACTCCAAAATGCTGAGGTGATCCATCTGTAGCTTAACTTTAAAGCAAGTGGGGCTTTCAAGTGCAGATTAAACACCACATAAGTAAAGGAAGTAATGTATTGGTGTTAAAATGCAAATTCCTAAGGATAAAACATCAGTGTGAATCAAATTCAACCAATGTAAATTATGATATCCTACGGGCTGGGATTAAACTCAATTGGTAAAGCACCGCTCTGCAGTCTCTGAGGTCCCAGGTTCAATTCCCAGCACCGCAAAAATGGGAGAAGGACCTGGCAATCCACTCCTAAGGTAATCCCGAAACAGTCAGCCATTGAAAACCCTATGAGGGTTGCTATGAGTCGGATACTGACTCGACAGCACCTAACAACAATCACTTTCTGCTTTTTCAGAGAAAAGAGGAAAGGGATATAATTAGGAAGAGATGAAAAGGAAAGACTGGTACACTGCATGTGTATGTGCATGCATTGTATGTACGTAAATTATATATACAAAGTATTGGTCAATAAGGCACATCTTTTTTATTGTTGTTAGATACTGTTGAGTTGGGTCTAAGTCATAGCAACCCTATATACTACAGAATGAAACAATACCATACACTGTGCCATGCACATTATCTTTTTATGTTTAATCCCAACGTGTTTCTCCTCATTTTGAGTTGTGCCACATCAGCAAATGGAGGATCTCAGGGTCTCTAGGAGGCCACTCTTTCCCAGTTGTCTTTGAATGCCTTCCAGCCTGGGGGGCTCATTTTCTGGCACTATATTTGACAGTGCTTTTCTGCTATTCATAGAGTTTGAATGACTAATTGTTTTGGGAGTGAGCTGCCAGGTCCTTTTCCCTATTTGAAATACCAGTGACATAGCTCTCAGCACCACAGTAACACACAAGCTTCCACACCACAACAAGCTGACAGACACATGGGGGCATCTGCATACACATGCATGTTAATGTGTATACAAATGAGGGTATATATACACATATATACACACATATATGTATATATACACATATACACATATACACACATATATGTATACATATACATATATACACATGTATGCATACATATATACACATATATGTATGTATGTTATGTAGGTGTGTGTGTGTGTGTGTGTGTGTGTGACCTTTATTAACCTAAAACTTTTGTCATAGCCCAAAGTCTGGAAACTGAGCAAACAGAAGTTAAATTGCATATACTGAGATTATACTGTCCTATATTTTTGTCATAAATTTGTAGTTTCACAAATCTTACTTCATGTAAACTTCACAATAAATATATATTCTCATATTACCCTTCCCAAAATCAAGAGGGTAAAATCTAAAGTTCAGCGAGGTTTAGCAACTTACCTGTGATGGAGCAAGTAAGGAATAAGTACAGCATCCCTGAGATTCAAGACATTTAAGTTTGGTTTTGGTTCTTAGGTTCTTTCCATTCCACATGGGCTATTTCTGTGTTGTACTTGGCCTCCTTATACCTTGTTGTACCTTATTAAACCTGGCTGCAGACACAAGGTAACTGTGCACAGTGGCTTTTGGTGTCCTTCACTGAGTACTGTAACATCAAACAAATTTTATGTGTCATCTTCTATATTTTAAAAATAGCTACCTGGACAACTAATGGGGACATTCAGATGGGAGTTCTCTTTTCTTTTTGAGAAAATAGAACCACAGAATGTATTCATGGTCTAGAGATGATAACTGTCCTGTAAGGAATTATAAAGAAAAGCCAGGATTTCTGTATTTTAAAATTTTTTCTATTTGTCACTTTGGTTAGCACAATATGATTGAAATACCATCATTCGTGTGTTTTGAAGCTAGAAAAGTATGATGCAATCAATTATAAAGCAAATATAAATCATTTCAGTGGATAAAGTAAGACTCTACAACTTCATAATAGTAGCAAATATTTATCCAGTGTTTATTATGTGCCAGACACCGTTCTAAATTCTGTCAAATGGATCAATTATTTTAACCCTTATAACAACCCTGTGAGTGAGGTGCTACTATTCATCTGCATTTTACCAAGAAGGGATTGGGAGGCCAAGAGATGCTAAGTAATTTATCTAAGAGTTTACAGTTAGCAAGTTGTAAAGCTGGGATTAGAAAACAGATGATTTGTCTCCAGAATCCACACACTGAACTGTGATGCCAAGTGTATTTTGCTTTGCTACTTTGAAAAGTGAGAATCCCAAAAGTCCCTCAATTTTAGGTTGTTTTCTCTGCCATTAACTAATAGTATGGTTGCTCTGATTTGCCCATATGTATCATATTTCTTTCCAAACTTATGGGCTCCCCTAGCTACTGCTTGTATTTCATTTGGATAGCTCAATTTTTTTTTTCATTGTTTTCACCTCTTGCAATCTGGAGCTGGGCCTTTATTTCAGTCCTAAAAGTAATATGGGCTTGGGATATACTGATTGAAAGACTGAATAATTTATTTAGTGAATGGTTGAATAAATGAATAGATAGATTGTCACATGAGGTAGCAAATGCTTATAAACCTGGTTGGACATAATTTTTCTATGAAAGGAGATCTTGCTTAAAGTTTTTCCCTGAAATGAACTCTATAGGGAGGTCATGTAGGAAAAGTACAGGAATGTAGCTTGAAAGCTGGAGAGAGAGAATAAAACAGCAGAGTTGAGCAAGTTAATTTTCCTGGGCCTTATTTCCTTACCTATGAAATAAGAGTTTGGCCTGTGATTTCTTTGATCTCTCTCAGTTAAAAATTGTATGATGTTATGATTCTGTAAATTATAACAGACCTTCTATGACCAATTTTTATAAGCCTTAAGCATTTTGTTTCTGTCAATTGATTTTTGCTGGGCTCATGAATACTAAATCTTTCTTCCCTGTCTCTCTTTGTCTCTTTGACTCTGTGTGTCTCTGTATCTCTCTCTTCTTCTTTCTTTCAAAGAAAAAAGTTTATTCCCCGAGTGGTGCAGTTATTTCTCAAACTCTCTCACAGCTGAACTTATTTACCACATAAAAACCCCAAACCAAGCAGTGACATATCCCTTGTAAAGTATTCACAAGCTATTCAACCAACATTAAAAGTGGAAAATATGTCTTTGCTCATAAGGGGACATTGTCAAAGATTAAATAGTCTTCTATGAAGTTCAAGGGGTGAAAGCCATATTACATCATTATCAAAGCTAGATATTTTCCTTCAAATAATGGGCAACAAGAGAGCCATCTTTGGGTCTTGCTGGGCATGTGGAAATCTCTTAGACAATAATGGAAACTTTGCATGAAGAATGAAACATAGAATGCTTCTTTTACTTATTTATTTATTTGATTTATTAAATCTGCTTGACTCTCTGGAGACATGAACATAACTGTAAAAAGTTCTAGTGTGCATAAATCTCGTCTCTTTCTCAACCTCACAGTTGGGATTCTCCATATCAATCAGACAAAAGCCTGGAATCAACCCAGGATATTAATGAAAGTTGTATTCTCATTTTGTAGTCCTAAACAGAATTACATTTGTTAACACATTTTCCACTCTGATCACTGTCCAGAATGCCTCAGGTTTTCTAATGTTTATTTTGTTTTCCTAACTCCTTTTCTGCTTCCAAGGGTCAATTGTACTACAAAATGAAGAAGAGTTGGAGGGTTTGTTTCATCAAAACTCAAGTCTTGAATGCATTTTCCATGGGAAAGTATAACTAACCCAAGGCATTAAATAGTACTAAAAGAGAGAAATTAGCTGGCAATTTTCTTCTGTAACGTATAGCCAGATTATTGTCATTGATAATATTATTCTTAGATCTGCTAAAGCAGAAAGTATTAGTTACTAACAGGAATTAGTTGTCTATCCCAGTTCTCAAAGAAAGGTTCAATATCTCTAAAGTTCCCTAAAGACAGAGCCCAGCTTCATGGACACAAAAATTATGAAGTCACATAGGCCCTATCCTTAGAAGGACACCGTGCTTCCATGCTTTGTTTAAAGCTTTGATGCTTCAGCCTTGAGAATCTTAGTAATTTTTGAATAGAAGGTTATACATTTTGATTTTGCCCTGGGCTCTATAGCTCAGGTTGTGAGTCCTGCTTAGATATATGATCTAATTAAGTAATGTTAGTTGCATCATAGATGTCAATTTTATTTCTGAACCAGGGTTAATTAAACTAGGAAATCAAAAGCAGCTGCCATTCAATGATTTACATGTATTCAGAACTGTGTAATGGATACAGTTCTTAATGTACAATATCACCTGGAAATTTGAAGACATTAGTTTCCTCATTTTTAAAGACAAGAAATCTGACTTTAGATAGCTTACTTGGAGGTATACAAATGATATGGAGGAAGAACTTAGACCTATGCCTCAAGCTTCAAAGGTCTGTACTGTTTTTCTATATGCCATGCCGCTTTCTGTGAGTGTTCATTTAATTTGTATTGGAGTATGGATTAATGGAGGGTACTGTGCTCCCTGTCTAGTCTGTAGATGTTTCAGGAAGACTTAGCTGAGGTTTTTCAACCAAAATCTAAAATGTCATAAAGGAATCCATTTCACCCATATGTACTCTCCTAAATGTAATGGGATTTCTTAAGGCATGGTAAGAAAAGATATCTCCGAGTTGATTTAATTTGCTTATGAGTAAAGATATTATTTTATTAATGATCTCTTTAACAATACAGATTATGCCTTGAATCTTCAGAATACTTGTCATAGTCAGTCATTAGAAAACACTGCTAAAACCCAGAACTCTTAATCTCTACTCATAATAAAATATTAATATCATTTTATTTTTCTCATACAATTTTTAAGGTAGATAACTTAGTTTCTCTTTTCTCATCACTCCTGGACAAAAATGTTTTCTTTTATCATGTCCAGTTGCTACAATGTCACAGATTATTTCAGTTATCACTGTAGGACATTGTGGACATTCAAACATCTGACCAGAACAAAATCACTTCCCCAAATATTTGCCAAATCTTTTTTTCCCTTATCCTTGATAATATCTTTAACTATTGTCTTCCCTTATCAAAAAAAATTTTTTTTTTTTTGTGGTACTGGGGGTTGAACCCAGGGCCTCGTGCTTGCATGCTCTGCAAGTGCTGGACCACTGAGCTGCACCCCCAGCTCATTTCTTTACTTTTTGAGACAGAGTCTCTCTAAGTTACTCAGACTGCCTCTGGTCTCGAACTTTTGATCCTCCTGCCTCCACCTCCCAAGACCCTGGGATTACAGGCGTGCTCCGCTGCGCCGGGACTCTTATCTAATTGTGACCTTCCCTTGGCATTCTTAGATTGTTTTCTCATTTAAAAGTCAGTTTAAATGAATTTTGACTTAAATATGGCTGTAGTTTGCTTACCTCTTTAATGCTGATTTGCTGATTCTATCTCTGGTCCAAACTTGCTTTGATCTCTCATTTTTAATGAATGATAAAAATCATTTAATCAATAATATTACATTTTCTTAACTAACAAGGAGCACAGTGTGTTTACTTAGTAAAGAAAAATTTATATACAAAGACAACTATAAAATCACTTCTACAGTGGGAAATAGTGAAAAAGAAAGTCAACTTAAATGTGCATCATTGTTGTTGTTGTTAGGTGCCGTCGAGTTGGTATCCGACTCATAGCGACCCTCTATACAACAGGGGAAACACTAACACTATTGTCAGTGCTTCTCTGCTGTTCATAGGGTTTTCAATGGCAGATTGATTTTTGGGAGGGGGTTGCCAAGTCCTTCTCCCAAGCCTACAGCATCTGGTGTTCCCAGGCGGTCTCCCATCCAGGTACTAACCAGGCCCGACCCTGCTTAGCTTCCAAGACCTGACGGGATCAGATGCCACAGGGCTACAGCTGCAGGCAAATGTGCATCATAGTAGGCTGGTAATGTTTGTAGTTTCTTTGGAAAGATTTTATGTTATATGGAATGGAGAAATTATACTCACCAATTTTAAAAATAATGAAGGATAGTTTTATACATGATTTTATTAAAAGTTCATATTAGCAAATAATTTTGGGGGAAATGAATGGATAAGCTTTATAATTTTTCCTATTGTTTATCTTCAGTTAGTATGTTTTAAATATTCAACAAATTATTGATGGACTAATGAATATACAGAATTGCAGTTTCCTCTTCTTTTTGATTTCAGATTACAGTTTAGGAATTCATCCACCCTTGTCCCCCAACACACACATATACCCATAGGAACAAAGAGATTAATAGTTAGAGGGAAAAGTTTGAGATTAGTTACACATGATTTTTATTAGACTAGAGCCACATCTTCTAGATTTTGAGTATACAGTAAAGTTATTATTTTACCAATGAGGGAACAATATGATAACTTTCAATTATATAATTTGAGCTATTCTCTAAGGAAATACAAGTCAACTCCCCCTTTTAAACAAAATTCACAGAGAATGCAGATCAATGCAATTCTGACATAGTCTGGTAGTGCTTTGCTAGGAGTCTATCCACCTCTTTCATTGTTCCATATCTCTTGGTTCATATTCTGTCTTTTATTCCTGAGAATATGGAATTCAAAGCTATTGAAAAAGACTTAACTTTCAGGTAAAGATGATGAAAAAGTCTCACAAATTTCAGATGAAGAAAATATTACCTGCTGATCTTTGTAAAGCATAAAATAATAGAATATTCAGGAAGAAAAGGTCCATGGTTATCATCAGAAGCCCAACTCTGGGGCTAGGTCTTACATTCATCCTCCTAATGTGAGGCTGAGGACAAGACAAGCCTTGAAGCCTTGATTAGTACAAAGGTTCTGGGAAACATATGCTGCTTATGTTATATAGATTAAAGTGGAACTTTCAAATATATATATATATGGCAAAATATAAATGTGTTTAAAATTCATTTAATTAAACTATCCTTGCAAAGTTTATCTAACGAATAAATGAACCACATAATAATATAGAAGTCTGTTAATTTTCCTTCCATGTCAAGAATGCATTCATTTTACATAATTGGACAAGAGATAGAGATAGGTGTGAGTAAAAGTAACAGTCCCATGTGTGGGTACTGCTGTCTATATGCCAGGGAATGAATTCGCATGTTCCTTCCTAGCTATGAAAACTTAGATAAGTTCCTTTATCTCTGTCACTTTCCTCTTTCTTTCTTTCTTTCCTTTTTTCATTTTCTCTTTCTTTCCTCTTTATTTTTATTTATTTATTTTTATTTATTTTTGTCATACTTGGGGTTTGAACCCAGGGCCTCAAACATACTTTGCAAGTGTTCTGCCACTGAACTGCACTCCCAGTTTATTTTCTATTTTTTATCTCCAGACAAGGTCTTGCTAAGTTACACAGGCTACCTCTGGCCTCAAACCTGAGATCCTCCTGCTTCTATCTCCTGAGTTGCTGTGGTTACAGGCATGAGCCATGGTACCCAGCCTACTTCTATTTATCTGTTGAATGATGATAATCTATACTCCAGTGCCATAATGAGGATTATAAACCTAATTGTAATTAAGATATTTAGACAAATTCTTATCACATGACACAAACTACATAAATGATAATATAAGCTCTGTTCTATATCCTGAGGTGGTTTAGTGATACTCTGTAAATTGAATGAGTTTGAGAGATTCAGTTTTTCTTTAGGCTATTCAACCTAACAAAGCTTGTGAAGAAGCCTTCTCCCCTATGCCACCATTAACAGCACACTGTGTATATATTTAACTACGATTATATGGTATATTCTGGCTGAGGTTGGGGATTTGAGTGGCAATTTCATCAAAAGAATCATTAGCCATCACTTTGTTGTTTTGAACTGTCACTTGGTAATTCTGTTCTGGACTCTTCCCTTCCTCAACTTCACAGCCACATTTCCAGTCAGGCCTTTCTTCTTTCCCTCAAATCCCCAAACACACACTGCTTGAGTGCACTTCATGACAAGTGTGGGATTATGCACTTTCAGAGCCAGAAAAATGGGCACATATAATGCGAGGGTCACAGTCATAAAGAGAATGTTGATTTGCTTGTGGAAGCCATTCAAAGGGTTCCAGAGCCTATCCACAAAGCCTGTCACATTGTTATACCACATTAAACACAGGCCTGTGCAATATTGATGTGTTTCGTAACTTCAGAAATAACAAAAACCTCAAATGCTTCCAGGCTTTTAATTTCCTTTTGTAACCATTGCTAACTGACTCTTCAATGCAAAATTAAAAGCTAACTCTCAATGTTATTCACCTCCCATCTCCCCCCTCTCTAATTTCTCCTCCAACACCCACTTAAAAAATAGCCTAGTCTCTTCTTAGCCTCACTTCTGAGCACAGAACTCATTCTTCTCCGAGGCAGATTCTCCCAGTGTGGTGTGGTCTGTCACTGTGGTCAGCCTACATACCAGGCCGACCAGAAGGCCTAGCCATGTCTGGAGCTGTTGGGGATCCTCTAGCAGGAAAGTCCTTTGAATTCCCTAGGTTGTCGAATGTATCACTTTCTCCAGATGCACTTGGGGTAATCAGTGGCACTCTGTCAAGGAGAGCTTAGCCATTCCCTCCTTGAAAGAGTCCACATTCCTCACTCTGAGGAATAAATAAAAAGGAAAGCAATGCTAAATATACATTTTTTTCCTCAAAATTTTCTTTGATTTCACTTTCTGCCTTCTTATTCTCATTTAATCAGTATTCTCCCTTTCCCCAGTTTTATTACACCATTTTCTCTGTACCTACAACTCTCAGCAGAGTTTCCAAGATGCTCAATGGGCCTTTCCTATCAGTAGCCTTCATTGCCTTTCTGGACTTGTTTTCTATTAAAAGTTTGCTTGGCCTGGGTCTCTTAGTTCTTGCTGGGGAATCTGGCTATTTGGAGAATCAAAACTGTGATAACACGTTAAGAATTATTGACTTAAGCTAATTCTCTGATGGGTTTTGCATTTTCTCTCAGGAATCACAGAGATAAAGTATTCTATTCTAATTTGTAGAAGAATCCAAAGAACCTGAATGAAAGAAATTTTCGGATAAAAATTAAATGCATCATACTAAAAATGGGCTACTAAGAAACAGCAACTTCAAGCAAAATTAATGGGCATTTAGGAATGGTAGGATGTTTGATGGGGGAAAGACTACAGGCATTAAACTTGAAGGTAAAATGTATACTTGGAAAATAGGAGAATTACTTTTTGTATTATCACAAAAGATAAAGTTCTACAAAAATTTCCTAGGAGATTTAATGATCCTCAACATTGAGGATCCCTACATTCCCATCTAGGTGAGGAGGCCATGGCTGATCATATCAGAATCTTGAAAGAACAGATGTTAAATACTTTTGTTGTTGCAGTGAGGATTATGCAGAAACACAGTAAAGGGGGAGATGCATGGGCTTTGGAGACAAACTGACTTAGAATTTTTATTCAGTTCTTACCAAGTTGGGTTATCATGTATAGGCAACCTAATTTCTCTGACTTTGGTTCCTTATCTTTAAAACAGGGATGATTTTCATACCTGGCTTGTAAGAGTGTTGGAATAGTGTATGTGAAAGGCTTCGTGCAATGTTTTATCCATAGCAAATAGTCAATAAACAGTAGCTCTTATTGCCATGATTATGTTTCCAAAAACAAACATCATTGTTCAATGGTAATTGGATGTTGCCAGGAAGGCCTTGAGCTACTCAAAAATTCTGATTTTTCTTTTGTCTCACTAAAGCAGGATTAAATAACAATATTTGGCTATTGCATATCACTTAAAAAGTCATCTTTATAGCTGCCACTGGACTTAGCATCGTGCTTTATTCTGAGTAGGTATCCAACCAATATTTGCTAAGCACATAAATTTCACAATTAGAAATATCCATCTGGGAAACAGGGTAACTGTTGATTTAGTCAGAGCACCCTCAAGCCTCAAGCCAATGTGGTATTCTTGAGTGTCACAGTAAAAGTGATGGAGAGGACATCAGGTTTTTATTTGCAGGGAGAAATATATTTGCATGCGTGTGTATGTGTAAAACTAAAATGTTCTGGCATAAAGAAAATATCCAAGGGGCAAACTATGGGGAGGTTATTTATTTATTACAAGTTATGGATGAGTTCTCAGGGCTCCCTCATAGCTCAACCATGTGTGAGAGCCATGAAACAAAAGGGTCTTAACAAACATGTGGAAAGAACAGAGCTTATCTTGGTCAGCCTGCAAGATAGACATCCACCTCCCTTAAATAACCCTAATGGGGGCAAGAAGGTACATTCTGGAAAGCCTATGTCTTCTGTTACTTCAGAGTACTGTGGGGGCTGACCCTGATATTTGAATATTAAATTAGTGAAGGCAGAATCTACACAATACCAATGGTATTAGTCATGTCTGCTGGGGCATCCAATACCAGATGTCACTTTTCTGATCTTTCAGGCTCAGCCTTCACTGTTTCTGGCACGTCAGAGTTAGCATCTGAGTACAATTTAAGTTGTAACAATGCAATCAGCATGCCTATTTTTTCTTTCTTTCTTTTCTTCTCCTGCTATTTTGGGAGCTCAAGCTATGAAGTGCCTCTGCTTATTAATCTGGGAAGTTAGAGATGATTTTCCAAGGCTCCCTTCCCCCATCTCTTTTCAGGCAATCAGAGAGCCTGCTCTCTCCTGCCTTATGAGCATTCATTTGTAAGATTTATGGCAACTTTGCAAATAACCATTCTCCAATGGAAAGTAATAATTTATGTTGGGTGAGTAGAAAACAGTTCTGATCCCACTCATTTTCCCACCTGTGCACCTCCTGGGAAGGAGGCACTGGTGGAAAAAAAAAAGAATGTGTGCTGGTGAACTGTACTTACTTTAAAAGTTGATTTAAAGTATTATAGTGGGAAATTCACCCATCTGCTTTACCTCCTAAATCGAATCTAATTTGCAAGTAGGAAAGAGCATAAATTTAGGTCTACCTCATAGTTTCTAATCATTAAGCAATGAGACTGAAAGAAATGTTATCAAGCCCAGGAGTTTTCAAAGTTTAGCAGTGGATTGTGTTCTAAAGGACCCTTCATTACCCTCATGTGTAATCAATTCTAATGTGTTCTCTGTCTGTCTGTCTGTCTGTCTTCTGTCTGTCTCTGTCTCTCTCTCTCTCTCTCTCTCTCTCTCTCTCTCTCTCTCTCTCTCTGCTATAGCATAATTTATATGACACTTGCTTGAATAACATCTCTTCTCATGGAGTTTGAATTTTCTGAGTGAAGAGTCATGATTTTGAATCATTGTTTGGTACTATACTGGGCACACTTCCCTACCAAAATGACATCTGTGTTACACTGTACTGACATTACCTATAAATATTTTTGTGATTGTATGGCCCTGGTTCAAAAGTCACATTTATTACCAGGCTCCAGGTCCTTCTTTGAAGAGTCTGGTTTTTTTTTTTTGTTTCCCCAGCCATGCATTTTAGAAGTTCCAGAATAAGACACAGCATTCAGCAATTCTGTCTGCAGATGATATTGATCAAAGATTCTGAGGTATCCCCTTAGAAATCACTGAGAAATATGAGTGAAAGGGTCACCAAGCAGTGCCATTTTTCCCTTTAGCCCCTTTTCAACCTGAAAAGCTTTGTGTTTTTTTTTTAATATGTTGTACATATTGGGCTTCCTCTTTAGATTTTAGCTGAAAATGGTTTCTCAGCTAAATAAAAAGTATATTTTCATTAACAATAAGTAAAAGGAAATAAAAATACATGATATTTAGCCTCTTTTAAAATTTCAAGGGTAGATCCTTCTAAACAATTGGTTGTGATATAGATGGAAATGTTAAGGTTTATGGCATCCCTTTCTCCCCTAATTGCCTTTCTGAAATCCTTCCGACATGCCTAGTTTCCTCCATGTACAAGATCTATCCACTATCTCATGTAAGGTCCCTTAGTACCACTCCTCCTTTCTGGATTTTCTATCACTCTTCTCTCAAAAAACATGCCAATCTTGGATTATTTTTCTCTGGATCTTCCTTTTCATTGGAAGAATTCTAGATACATGATTCTCTTTCAGGTATCCTTTCACATCATCATCCATCCAACTTCAGAGTTTGCTGTTTGAAAACTCTTTGGGTTAGGGTCCCAGAGTGACACAAATGGCATTTTCAAATCGGTAATGTAAGAAGAGTTTAATGACAAGACAACTTAGGAAGGTGTGAGCAGGATACAGGAAACCACAAGAGACAGGATAGTACCCAGTTTGTAGCAGCATATCTGATGGAGTGAGGAAAGGAGATGTTTCTTGACTGTGGGGACAGAGAAGACAATGTTGCAATGGATGCCTGATGGGAACTCTGATATTTAAGAAACTCAGAGACTTTGGTAAGTAAGCAGGGAGGGAAGTGGAGGAATAAATAATTTAACTTTAACTGAACTTAATAGAAGCCAAAGGATAACAGGACAAAACAGAGTAGGAAAAATGGAGGGTAAGTATGTAGGAGACAATTAAAACTCTCTGACATACTTCTTCCTTATTTCTCACTTCTTCAAATAGTTCCAATGCAGTTCTTCTTCCAGTTAGGATATGGATGGATATGAAAAATCATTGGCACCAATACAAGGAATCCCAAGGGATGAGTCAAACAGTCCTGCTAATGAAGAGCTCCAGACACAAAGAAATCTAAAGCTCCTGAAGTTTAGTAAAAATATCAGAAAGATGAGTGAGCAAAAATCAGAGGGTTGCTGAAGTTGGAAGCAGTTAGGAAGCAAGATGTTCTTTGTTAAAATGAGAAGACCAAGTTGTCTCAAACCTATGGGTTGGCATACAGGATTTGAATCTCTAGAAGTTCCAAATCCATATGTAACTCCACAAAATAACAAGCTCTCAGACTTGTAGTTTCAGTTTTCATACCTACAGTTTCAAAGTCTTGTGATCTGGAAACTTGTAGTCTCACAGTTTCACAGCCCAACCAGCTCACTCTGGAGACCCATATTTTCAAAGACTTACAGTCTTGCAATCTTATAGTCTCATAATGTATCATATTTTACATCAGGTTGTCTTGAAATCTCTGTCTACAGGTATAACACTCAAGTAACCCCAAAGTCTTATCCCCACAGATCTGACTCCCACACAGTCCTAGAGAAGGAGGCCTGAAATCATTTTCAATGTCTCTAATGCTAAAGAAAAATTGAACCTAGCAGAATCGTCCACCAAAACTCCATCTGTTTCAAGGTCTGATAAGATCAACAACATTATGTGCAGGGTTTGTGCAGGAAGCTAGAGGTGAAATAAGAAGTAAATGG